>DWQW01000122.1:0-80007 GCA_018249695.1 Heliconius erato demophoon
AGGACTTGTGCTGACTGACTGAGGTAAGACGCACGCAGAGCCGTAACCGCTGATGGTAGAAACGTGAAATTTGGGCAGATGTTTATTTTCATATTCTGGACATCCACTAAGAAAGGATTTTGAAAAAGTTTAACCCTAAAGGGATGAAATAGGGGTTGAAAGTTTGTATGGATTTTTTTTTTAAATCGGCATCGATTTCTATAAAATTTGAAATTCAGACTCTTAAAAACATTTCATTGAACACGTGTTTCATGGTTTTTTAGAATTCACCCCCTAAGGGTGCAAATAAGGAGTTGAAAGTTTGTATGGAAAAATCTTTAAATCGCCATCGATTTTTATAAAAAAATAAATTCAGACTGTTAAAAATATTTTATTGAACACGTGTTTCGTGGTTTTTTTTAAAATTCGCTCCTAATAAGCGGGCGAAGCCGCGCGCGCCCTCTAGTTATTCAATAAAATTACTATTGATATATTTCTTTACTTCGAATTGAATATGATGCAAATATTTTTAAAAAACTTACCTGTGCTATCGTCGTAACTGTTGTTGTTCCAGGTATAGACGGTCGTTTTTTGGTTGTAGGAGTACCTTAAAGAAAAATAAACCAATTTTATTTTTCATCTTACACTGCAAGTATATCATGTTAGCAAATTCATGTAAAAGATATACTATAAAAGCACTGAAATTATGTCAATCGGGGGCAGTTGTGCAGTATAAAGTATTGTTATTGGATGATACATTTCACATATTGCGATTGCATATACGTAGAATCTCTTTCCAAATAATTTAAAAATATATAAACGATATGTATTTTTACTTTGCTTTAAAAAAACATTAACCGCTTTCTAACAATCATCTACATGAACAACGCATTATAACTCCTATTTAGTAAGTCTGCTTTTTCGTCTTTTCCTTCCACTTCGTATTATTGAATGCGCTATTTACAGAAACGTTATTGCAGTGGTTTAGTTTTCTGATCCATAGCGATATTCCTGATACTTAGATCATCATCATGTGTTAGTAACATCCGACCTTTTGCGGTTTGTCTGCGACATCACATATCCCAAGGAGAACGTATTTGCATATATTATCGTGCCTCGTTTCCACACACATCCAAGGAAGTAAAATACAATACAATCGACAGTTATAAGTGACCCCATAAATATAGACATTTCAGCTCAATAATCACTAAGCAACAAATCATTATGACTATCTTGGCGTAGTGGTTCGGCAGCTAAGTGTAAACGCGACGATTGTAGGTTCGATCAATACGAAGTACTTCAAAGTACTCTAGTACTAGAGCACACGCATTTAAGAGTAGTCTTAAATTAGGGCACGTATTCAGGGTACACGCGCCCTAGTACTAGCATAAAAAACCTATAAAAGTTGAAGATACCGAAATTGCAACCTGTTAGAAACCGTCCAAGCGCTTTGACGCTATGTTGAAATTCGTATATGCTTTATATTACAACTTAATTGTGTAGTTAACATCTCCGTAGGGAGGGTTTTAACAAATTTGAGAGGAAGTGATAAGAGAGGAAGGATATTTTTTTTCTAAAAATATTATTCTATCCTTAGTGTCGAATTGAAATGAAACACTATAAAATGTTATAAAGAGTAACACTTACTTTGCTGCATAAGTGCTCTAGGTGATATAAGAGACTTTCCGGATGATGGCGTTGCCGGGCTTAAAACACGTACCACTCCTCGTCTCGAATTTGGTGTAACCTGGCGAATTCAAAACATTTGATTATAGAAAATTATATACATATTATATTACAGAAATTGAGGCTATCGTGACGCATCGGTGCAGCGACTGACTTTAAGAGCAATGGCACAACCAGGTTCGATTCCTACTCGGGGAGTAAAGTATTTTCATTTTCTCTCTCTTCTAGAAAATAGAACATTTTATTCTCAAAAATTGGGCGAAAAGTGAGGAACAGAATACCGCTTAACACTATAAAGGATGCAGATTACTTAATTAAATAATTAAGGTAACATTTTTAAAAGCATCAATTTTTTAAATTGTTAATATTGCATATTGTCCAAGCTTAACAAAAAAGCAAAGACAATTTTATCGCACTTTTAAATTTTATTTAAAAATGTTACTTCGTATCATTTTTTATGACGCTACTCTGTATACCGGACACAGCAAGGCAGCTAATACACTAATATTTTCATTTTGGGTGCCATTGTTACACATTTTATATAAAACTCTTTAATCCGATTAATCGTGGGTTTGATCACAACTCGGGGAAATGTATTATTTTCATGTCCTCACCCAGTTAAGACTAAGCGCTGTGTAGAATTCCACCATTCAACATGCCACGTAAACGCTCAAATTGGGGCGAAAAGGGTAGATAGTGACTTGAAGACTCTCCTTTTTGTTTAAAAGCAGTGAAGAAAAAAATTACAGTAAGTAACATCACTCAATTTAACAATAAGCTCCCAAAAGTGTCGAAGCCACTTAAGTTTGGTTGGTTTAGCTTGAGACGGCCCAGCACACGTTGGAGGTGTGCACAGCCTGGGCGTCTCAACGACGTCATAGGGGACGACCTCTCGCTGCCGGCCGTGGTCAAGGCCATGGCCGACAGCGAGACGTGAGATGCGATCTCCTCCTGCGAGCCAGTGGTGCTCGAGAAGGAGTCGGCGGAGCGGGTGAGGGAGGGTCGTCCCCGCGCGCTACTCCGAGCAGGCCGTCGAGGGTGCCCACCACCCTTGACTCCGTGACGTGCCTTGCAGGCTCCCGCCGCCGCGTCTCACGGCCAGTGGCGGTCGAGGAGGAGCACCGTGAGGTTTTAGTGGGTATTCGGACGGCCTACATCTGCCGGTCCGCGAGCCCCACATAACCGAGCTCGAGTCCCCACTCGGGCCGGTATCCGTAACAGGATTTCCTCACGATAAAAAAAAAGTTTGGTTGTTATCCAGGCGGGACGGAACTTAGAGTGAGTACTTTATTAAAAATATTATTATATTAAAAAAATATTAAACGTTCTTCCATCTGTTTAATTTTATCTTCTTAAAGGGAGACATCGATATGCCTTTCAAATAAGAGGTAGGCCGCTTAAACTTTTCCATCAAAAATATTTATTGCCAATTTTTTATCACTCATCCGTTGCATGATCACCAGAGCAGATTCATATTCATTTTCACCGTGATATCCTCACTATTACCTGGCTTTCTGTGTATCTTTTTATTGCGGATTAAATCAGCTAAGCTGACTCTGCATATCCTACGACTAGATCGCACCTCCACAGCATTTATTCTTCTCCTATAAAACTCACGTTTCTCTGCCGTATAACATCGGTGCCAACACTGCATTGTATACGGCCAAACGTGCATCTGTGCTGACGTTTCGCCGTCTCAGCAAAGCAGCTAAGGCACCGTTAAGCTTGTTTCCGGCAGTAATACACCTTTTTACTTCCACTTCCTATCTTTCGTCTCTAACGAACGTTCTTCCCAGTTGTACAACTTAATTCACGCATTGTATGTTGATAATACTGACTTGAGTAGTAGGAGTGTTGCCGGTGACATTGCCAGATGACGATACAGTCTGGACGGCGGGCGGTCTTATTAGCAGCGATCTCGTCACTTGAGTCATCTATAAAAATAAAATAATATATAAATTCATATACATTATTATATGTTTACATTTAACATTATACATTTATTTTATCATAATAATTAAAGTTAGCTTTAAAGTCATCTATTATTTTTAGTTTCACGATGTATCCCCCTGCTATACGGGGGATACATCGTGAAACTAAAAATAGGTACTAGAATGCTTCGTTGTGGACTTGCCGCTCACCACGTTTTGTCTTGTTACCAGGGCGAGAGAATGAAAATACTATATTCACTCTAATGGAATTGAACCCACAACCATCAAGTCAGGTTCTGAGTGTGACAACGTTATATTCTTACTGTTTATCCCGTTACATTCGGAGTACAGTGTGAAGCGCATAAAAAAACTACTTACCTTGGCTGAGTGATTTATATTTTGATGATGAGAAACTACAGCATTGGGCGGTCCAGCAGTTGATATCGTTGGAGTCGGTGGCGTAGACACGTTCAATGTTACCTGTATAGATAAATACATTTTTAAGATACAAAAAAATATGTATTAAGTATTTTAAATATGCCATGTAATAGATTATTATTATTGATTATATTGATTGTACAATTCAGATAGACATTAGACAATAAGCAATCAGAAAAAGGTTTATAGTTCATAACAAAATAATATCAAATTTTAATATTTATAGCTGCCATGACATAATATCGTACGTTTCTTTATAGGCACGCAGCAATAACAGTGCTTTTTTTTATAAAACCAATGATCGTCACAACAGTATGTATATGGCGAGTAGATTTTTTAAAATTTTGAAATGTTAAATTTTCATAGATTTTTTTTAATGAAAAATCAACTGAATTTTGTATTTATAATAAGTCATTATTAAGACCTTAGTACCGAATTGAGAAAATATAAAATAATAGGTGTGGTTTCTGTAGTTGTGTGTGTTGTGTAGTATTCTAATTAACAGTAATAAACAATTATTATATTATATAAATAACATCAAAGAGGCCACTGTGGCACAGAGGTCGGTTGTGGGCTCAATTTCAACTTGAGTGTTCCATCACTCAACAAGCAATATCTCTTAAATTAGGCAGTACATTGGGAACGGAGTCCCTTAGCACAAGGTTCCCACTACATACCCAATTGTCAAGAAAGCTTAAGGCTAAAACACATATTAAATTGACATCAATATGCACAACTCACTATTATAAATAGTATTATTATATATATTAGTATATTATAGTAGTATATATTTATCAAATATATATGTATTATGTTTATGTATTAGGATTTATTATAATATGTAAGTTTATTTACACCACCCACTCTATTTTATCACAAATTTCCTAACCCAAAGGTTGTCTGGTAGAAATCGCTGATTAGCGATAAGACCGCCGTTTGTGTGTCAATTGTTTTATCTTTGTTATTTTTTTTATACCCTTTTTGTCTCTAATAAGTAATTGTGCACAATAAAGTGTAAATAAATAAATAAATAAATAAATTACTATTACCGTTGCTTGATTTGTATCTACTTTCAACTTTTGCTTCACAACCGGCGATCGTTGCGGCACTACTATTGAGGGTAGACTCGACGACATATGCAATATGGAGTCACTGTTCTGTTTGGTCAACGGCGGTACACCTGGCTTCACTGTTTGCACTACAATACTTTGTTTGGCTTGAATTTGCTTCGGGGATTGAACTCCCTGTTTCACTACCTGCTAAGAACATAAATAAATAAATCAGCTTCATGCTGTTCCCGTACACAGTAGGGTAGGCAGAGGGTACCTAGTGTTAAGACACCGGAGTGTCTTAACACTAGGTTTTGGTTAGGGGAACGGATTCCCCACTTTCTGCCGAATTCTGGAGGCATTGCGTGTAGAGTAGCAGAACTCAAACTTATTCACGCCACTGCCACGTCAAGTGTGTTCATATAGATAGATGTACACCTGCGTGTCTTGTTTCAAGCGGAAATTAAAAAACGACGTCTAGTAATATTTTTTTTATCAAGCGCTACTCTTGCTGCCTGCATATTGATCGGACGACCGAATGGATGTGGACGGGCAGGATATATAGGATATAATTATTTGTTAGAAAGGGAATGAACGATTCATATCCGAAGTGAGACACATATCCGAAGATATAACTGTGTCCGAGTTACCCAAGCCTACTTTTCATTCTTAAAAAAACATATCAGAACGAGGAAAGGATACCTCTCTTTCTATTTTACGCAATTATCTATTGTTCAACTTCACCGCCATCAACTACGACTCGACTTCGTGAATGAAGCGTGTGCGGCGTTGTCGCCTTGTTAGCTTAGTGTCTGCGTGCGTCATTCTTAACAAATGGCGTTTTATTTTACAACGATATTTTTATGAATTATGTTGTTTGAAATAATTACTTTCTTAATTTTGGTAAAATCTCTAGTTTTTATTGTATTAGGCACTTCATACAAAAAGTGTAAAGACACTTGCATTGCCCATTTTCCGCCGAAATCTGGTAACATTGCGTGTTGAGTCGCGGAACTCAACTCAACGCCGCAAAATTTTATAATGTACAATAAAGTAAAAATTAAATAAAAATACCTGCTTCGACTGCACATTTTGCTTTGGAACAGTTTTAGTCAACGACGGCATCGATTTCGTAGTTAACAAACTTTGCTTTTGAACTGGCTTGGGCAAAGTTTTCGTCGGACATTTTGGTTGTGGTTTCGTCTGTATTAGCGAAGGTAATTTTGAATTCACTGGTTTCGGTTTCGGTACCACTAGTTTAGTTTTGGGTTTGGCTTGTTTGTTTGCTTGCATCAGCAATTGGGCAGAAGATAAGTGGGGCATAGTGGGGCCCGTGTCGTCCACGTCTACGTCGCTGTCTGACCCGTTGTCTGGTATGTCTTCGGTATTTGATATGTCTATGTCCATCTGAAAGTATACAATAAAACATAATATATAAATCTTAATCTTGAAATACTTTTAGTTAGTCTCTATTTTTTTTTATGTAAATTGAAATATCCAGTGTTTTTTTGGGAAGTAGTTATTTATTTTTTAATATTACATATACATATGTTACAATCTATATATAGACTGTAAAATCTACATAAAGTTTATTCGATACCTATAAAACAAGTATTATTAAACTATTCTTATTCCAATATCTGTTCCAAATTTACAAAAAATATTACGAAAAATATAATTTAATATATACAAAACATGAATTTTAATGGAGATTAGTTTATTTACTTCTGTACATGTACAGTTATACCATATTGAATATATTATATTGAATATATTATATAATATTGAACTAAAGTTCTTATTTAAACTATTTAGTTGTGCAAATGTTTTATTTCTTTCATTATTATAATTTGTTTGCTGTTGTAGAATATATGGTAATAAATAATCAACCATAATAAATAACATCTGTGTGTACCCAGAGCGAAAAAAAATAAAATAACAGTCATAAGCTGTGCCGCTACGAAGATCATAAATATTTTTATAGCATTTAAATTATATAATAAATTCTATAGACAAAAAAACATACCTGTGTTTGAGGAGAATGAACTGGAAGTGAGGGTACATTTGCTTTGTTTCGACTCCGAGCGTTTGTCTTGATAAAATCGTCTTCGCTTCTGGAAATTAAAAATTTAATTACGTTAATTCCAAAAAAGTTTATAATAGCACAATATTGGTATTATGCTATTATAAACTTTTTTGGAATTAACTTTCACCTCTACACTAAGTAAACATTTAATTAAAAAAAAACATGTTTAAGTTTGTTTAGAATTTTATTTTTTCCAATTATAGCTAAGCAAATGGGCAAGCATAATGAAATGTTGAAATTATAATCATTTAAACATTTTATTTTTATGCATTACGGGTGTGGAAACAAAATAGGAACTTACTTATGTCTATGTAAATATGTCCACAGGGCAGTTCTTTGGTCAAATCTAACGATAGGATCCCTCTTAACTGTTAGCAAACGCTCTAGGGCGCATGCGACAGCATTGGATAGGACAGTTTCACTGCACGGGATTATGAATTGTGACATTCTGAAAATTAAAATTAAGATATATGATACTTTGTAATGTAAATTAAAGTGTAAATAAATAAATATATATCGCAGTTTTAGCTCTGACTGTATAGAGAAAATGGGTTTGACTTCATGCAGTGTGTTAAAATATTTTATAATATACATGGAAAACAGTTTACTTCATTTATTACACAATTTTAATAAACAATATGGAAAGCGGGAAATGGTAACGATTTTGTAAAATGTGTGTTTTGCACGAAATAAAATACGAAGTCACTTCCAAAAAAAATACAAATGAAATAACAATTTTTTTCTACGATAATTTGTTATTGAAAAATGTCATTCCTTGTCGTCCTAAGTCCTCTCCACTTGGCCGATCTCGCTAGCGTGTTTTGTAGTTGAGGGGAAGAAGCGATGGTGGCGAGACCTGCTACCGAACGATATTTGTTAAAAAGCAGCTTCGCGGTGTTTCCCACATAACAGGGTGGTATGTTTTACACTGTCTACTTGACTGCGGAGCAACGTCGGTCTTCGACTAGCAGTGCGGCGAACTAACAATAATTATAATATAATAGTTTCCCGAGAGTGAGTGGAGCCCACAACTGACTCACTTGAGCAGCATGACGATGTCGCGGCGCGAGCCCTCCCCGTTGGGCAGGCGCGCGAGGGCGTCGCGCAGTAGCGGCAGGAAGGCGGCCGCGCGCGGTCGCGCCGCGCACAGCAGCGCCGCGCCCGCGCCCGCGCAGCGCAGCCCCGTCGCCGGCCCCACCGCCGACCGGTACCTGACACACAAACATACTCACTCGAATTATCCTGTCGCGATACACATGTCATATAATAATAAGTACCGGTGGGGAATAAATGAAAAACGTATGTGCATTTAATAATTATATTTTACACGTCTGAGAAAACGGGCACACGCGGAAGGAATGATTTATA
Source organism: Heliconius erato demophoon (assembly GCA_018249695.1). Classification (NCBI taxonomy): domain Eukaryota; kingdom Metazoa; phylum Arthropoda; class Insecta; order Lepidoptera; family Nymphalidae; genus Heliconius; species Heliconius erato. The sequence goes on from DWQW01000122.1 coordinate 8,538, forward strand.
AAATATGGTTTGCTTATGCCTCGAACCTTATAGGCGCGGATATAACTCATCCGCCAAAAAAAAAAAAAAAAATTACACAAAATTTATAAATGATAATATAATTCTTACAATTAAAACATAACCCTTGTATTTTTACGCAGTTGGGTAAATAAATGATATCAACATACATTGGTCATTACAATAACATGATATTTCATTTTACAATGCACGTAAACTGCTAAGACAATATAAACTTGACTTGACATTTTTTATATAATATTAATTTAATAAAATTGAATATAATTATTTTGCATAACAAAAATATAATTTGAATTCATAAAAATTTGTATATAGTTAAAAATAATTAGAAAATCAATAAAAATGACAACTCAACAAAAAGAACAAAACAACAAAAAAAAAACAAAAGATAAAAATGGAAATTAATTAATTAATCTATAACACTATATTATATTATTAATTATTTCATCATATAATTATATTTTGGCTTTTTCGATATTCGGCCGTAACGCGTAGTGTAGCTGAGCGGATGATGATAGCTTATGACAGACTTAACGTTTTCCGTACTACTTGATTTTAATCTATTTTCTAAAATATTATTATTTAAGTTTTCTTGGTCGCTAATATAAGCGGGTTTGAGCCTATCAATAGATAGATATACACTCTTAGTAGGCATTTGTACTAAAAAAGTTTTTTTTTTTTTCTCCAGTACCTTAAACGGACCATCGTACGGAGGTTGTAAAGACTTCCGAACAAGATCACTACGAACAAAAACATGAGTGCATGTACTGAGGTCTGGATGTATAAACAAAGTGCGGTTTTCCTTATGTAACGTAGGTTTAGGTCTTAATTTTCGAATTAGGTGACGAAGATGTTTAACATATTGGCAATGATCTAGTATTTTTAACTTATTATTATTATCAAAAAAATCTCCAGGTAACCTTGACCGTACGTCATTTCAGCGGCACTAACACTAGTATCTGAGCGTGGCGATGCCCGTAGACCTAACAAAACTATAGGTAGCTCTTCTACCCAAGTCTTAGAATCTAATCTGGCCATAAGTGCAGCCTTAAGAGATCTATGCCACCTCTCGACCCTCTGCTGTTACTTTGGGGTGGTAGGGCGTAGTACGTGTCTTGTTAATACCTAATAGTTGCATTAAATGTTGAAAAACACTACTCTCAAATTGCCTACCTTGGTCACTAGTTATTCGGCAACAGGACAACCAAAACATGCCACCTATCCTTCAAAAACTACTTTGGCTACAGTTTCCGCTAAAATATCTTTTACTGGAAATGCCTCTGGCCATCCACTCTGACGATCTATTATAGTAAAGATACCTATAATCATGTAAGGAAATTGGTAAGGGGCTAACTACATCAACATGTATATGAACGAATCGCGCAGATGGCTGAAAACTAGTAGTCAAGTTCCGACCTAACATGTCTATGAATCTTAGCTCTTTGACAAGATATACAAGATTTAGCCCATTTGCCTACATCTCTATTCATATTAACCCAAAAATATTTTTCCTTCATCATTCTTCGTGAAGTACGAATACCAGGGTGAGACAGACTATGAATATAATTAAAAATTACTTGTCTAAACGATTCTGGTAACCATGGTCTGGCCCTATTGGTGGACATTTCACACCAAATGGGTAAATCGCTACCAGGAATAACTATATATTTAAAAATATATTTGATTTGATTCTTTGAGCAACGAATTCAACTCAGTATCATCACATTGCGCGCGGCTAATGGCATTGTAATCCAATACGCTCGTGCAAGTTACTGTTTCTATGCGTGACAAAGCGTCCGCTACTACATTTTTATCACCTTCAATATATTTAATATTTGTAGTAAACTCGCTTATAAAAAGTAATTGCCTAATTTGTCTAGGTAACTCACTATCACTACCGATTTTCGTAAAAGCGAAAGTTAAAGGCTTGTGGTCGGTGAATATTACCAAATTTTGTCCTTCTATCATATTTCTAAAATATTATTATATATTTCTAATCTAAAATATTATAGTAACCTATAAAAATTTACCATACCTAAAAACCTTCTAAGCTGATCGACAGTTTCCGGCTTTGGGAAAGCACAAATAGCGTCAATTTTCTCTTTTAGCGGTCTTATAACTTCGCTAGATACTTCATAGCCTAGAAATTCAATTTTAGATTGACCTAATGAGCATTTATTCAAGTTAATAGTTGAACCGAATTTACTTAAGCGTTCAAAAACTAAGCTTAAATGTTTTTTGTGTGACGTCATATCGACGCTGGCGATAATTATATCATCGACGTACGTATACAAGAAATCTAAACCCTCAAGAACCGTATGGTTCATGAACCGTTGAAAACTTTGGGCCGCGTTGCATAACCCAAACGTCATACGGGGAAACTCAAATAACCCGAAAGGCGTAATTATCGCGGTCTTCTCTATATCATCAGGGGCAACCATAATAAAATGGTATGCACGATTTATATCTCACACGTGAAAATACACTTTTTCCTTCAAGTAAATAAGTGAAGTCGTGTAATCTTGGAATTGGGTACCTATCCGGTTTAGTCATGGCATTCAACGCTCTATAGTCGCCACAAGGTCGTAAATGACCATCTTTTTTCGGGACCACATGTAAAGGACTGGACCATGCGCTCTTTGAAGGTCTACAAATTCCTAACTGTTGCATGAGTTTAAATTCCTCTTTAACCTTTGCATATCGATGAGCGAGCAGATGGGAGGTAGCGGCCTTGCCCTAGCGTGAACAGGTAGGCCATTGGTTTCAATATAATAATAAACCGAGTGCTTAGGCGGATCCTTGAAAGAAACTGGTTTAGTGATATCGGGAAATTCTGACAAAATTTCATAAAAAAGATGACTTTTATCTATAGTTGTAATTGACTGTTCGTTACTTATAACAATAGAAGCTAAAACATTTAAATGTGTCACTTCATCAATTAATTTACGCGAGCTAATGTCAATCAATAGTTTGAAATGCAGTAAAAAGTCAGCACCGATGATGGGTTGGCGTACGTCAGCAATAATAAAAGTCCACTGAAATGACCTACGTAAACCTAAATTTAAACTTAAAATTTTAGTACCATAAGTATTAATTCGAGTGCAATTTGCAGCATACAAATTGTAATTTAAATGATTATCATTTATTTGATTTTTCAAACGCACTTTATCGCGCGGTAACACTGAAATGTTAGCTCCTGTGTCTATTAAAAAACTTAACCCACTATATTTGTCCTCAACGCTGAGGCGGTGATTCGGATGACCTGAACAGCTGCACACCGCGGCGCACTGCACGGCATTTAGTTTCCCGACTCCCCTTCCTTCCATGCACAAGGCTGGATGCATTTGTGTGCCTTTTCTTTATACCGGTAATGGTAAAAACATAACCAGTCAGCGCCTGAAGTACGGCGCGGAGTATGGTGTCGACGAACTCGCGACCTTGAACGCATGCGTCTTCCATTCCGACTCTTCGATCTGGACCTGGACAACGACATCTGATCCAAACGCTTATCAATTTTGGCGATCTCCGCTATGATTGAATTGTTACTGGAACCTGACTGACCCATCGCTGCTACATTGACGGGGCTAATAGTCTCCATCACTTTATCGGCAATTGAGGCCAAAATACTCAAGTCCTTGATGTCGGTTACGACTAGAACTGCACGGACTGACGCTGGTAAGTGATTCTGCCACAGAATATTGAGTGTTTCATTGTTCACCTTGTCCCTTGCAAGCTCACGCATTCGGCGCAGAAGCTGAGACGGCTTCTGATCCCCAAGCTCCATCTCGCCCATGAGCTTTTGTATTTGTCGAGTTTCAGACTCCTCGTAAATGGCAAGTAAAGTTGTTTTGAGCAACTCATATTTGCACTCCGCTGGCGGTTTACCAAAATATCGGTAACCTGCTGTACCACGTGTTTGCCGAGCTTCGCAATAACCAGATGATATTTAGCTGCATCCGACAATTTTTGATTGTAAAGCACAGACTCTGCTTGTATAAACCATGTGCGAGGTTGGTCCTCCCAAAAATCAGGGATACGCGAAGTCACTGTTATTTGAGCCACTTCCGTTTCACGCGTGTCTTCCGTCATTATTCAAAATATTCAGTTGTGTTCACTTCAAAAGTCAAAGTTAAAAAGTAAAATGCACAAAAAGTTTGCAATTAAAAGTACACATATAATTCACGTCGGGGTCCCCACTGTACCGGTGGGTTCATAAATGAAAAACGTATGTGCATTTAATAATTATATTTTACACGTCTGAGTAAACGGACACACGCGGAAGGACTGATTTATAAAATGTGGTTTGCTTATGTCTCGAACCTTTACAAATATTTCAAAGGCGACACTAGTAGTATCCTTAAAATTCGATGCCAATAACCTAAAACAGTGGATAGAGGTGGTCATTATTAACTTTTTTACGAACTATTGCATGGTCCGTAGTTTACCGTTTTCGAAAGAAATATAGTCATACAATTTTTTTTATTAAATATCATATTTGGACAATAAAAAGGTAAAGAAAATCTATTTTATATATTTTTTGTATTCTTTGATAGACTCATATCCAATTGTAGTTCATTTTTAATAAAATTACGAAGTTTGAAAACGTTAACATTTTGTCACACATCATAATATTCAAAGAATAATAAATGCAGAACAAAAAAATTGTGGCATTTATTTTATTAATAGTTTTTTAAAACACTTCTAGACACAGTAGTGTCTAAGTAGTAACTTAGACTCAAAAAATATTTATACAAGTTATATGCTTTTTGTCTTGAAAAATATATTTTTTTTATGAAAATTTTGTGTTTCCAACACTTTCTGTTATATACGATTATGTGACAAATTTTCAGTAAAAAAAAAAAGAAAACAGATCTCTCAATTTCAAATTAAAACCTACCAACCATATTTAGGCTTAAAAATTATATAAAAGGTTAAATTGATTAAATACTGAAGTTAAGGTGGGCGCAAAGGGTTTCAATTCGGATCATCAATGGACTGAGCCTACTGACATCTGACAAGACTGATGATTATTTTAAACAAGTTTGTCAAAAGATTCCAACTCTGAGTAAAGAAAATTTAAAAGTAGTTATCTTCGGTCATCTTTGGTCTATTAGACCATTTAAACCTACTCCTCGGGCTATCCTCAGAAAAGCATGGTGACTCCCTAAAATGAGAAATCACTTCTTAAAAAAAACTTTGAATATTATTATTAATGCACATACCCATATTGAACATAAGTAAAAGGCTTCGACGCAGATGCAAATCTCCTTCGCTCTTGAGTGCGGAATTCGGCTATTTCAGCAGCAGTAGGCGGTCTGAGCACCCACGACGTCGGATGTCTACACAAATATATTCATATTAAAACATAACATTCACTAATTACTAGCGACCCGCTCGTGGCATCGCCAGCTTGACTATACAATTATTTCTTTACTAATAGGAATCTTAAATTACAGCAATTTAATCGAACCAAATACTTTATATTATATTGTTATAACGTTTTTATTTATGAATCGATTGAAACATAGCAAACAGTAAATGTCAGAAAAATTGTTTGTCGAAATTTGTCAACATACAATAGCGTTGAATACTTATTTAGAAAACGTATAAAACGGCTCCGGGAGGCGTGGGTTCGAGCCCCGCTATGTTCAAATTTTTATATGTTATCTAAATAAATATTTTTCTTTTTTAAATGTGGAATAACACTTTAAAAATGTTAAAAGTAGCGTTGAATTCCGTCATTTACCACGCCTTACCAATATCTTAAGAATTTGGCGGAAAGTGAGAAACGGAAGTGCTCCACACATGTGTGATGTTAGAAAAAAAAGAAAAATGATGATATATAGTATATTTAGTATGTGTGTACCGCGGCGGCGGCGGGTCGGCGGGCGGCGGCGGCGGCGACGCGGCGCGCAGCCAGCGCTCGCACAGCCGCCCCAGCAGCGCGTCGCAGTCGCGCCCCGCGCCTATCCACTGGTACATCTGGAAGCATTTATATATTTTAAGTTTGCCACTACAGACATTTAAAATACATATTAAATTATCATCCAATAATTATACATGTCCAAGTTTAATTCCATCCCAAAACATTTCACACGAAAAATGTCATTAATTAAAAAAAAATAGATAAAAAGAATAAACAGAGGCACAGATGACAAAATCCGTAAAGCCTGATCCGTATACAGAAAAGAAAACAATTTTAGGGCAATATAATCGGATAGGGCAATATAATCGGATAATCAATATTGATAAAATATTCTTCTATCTGTTATTTTTTTATATCATAAACATATTCTTAGACATAATGTGGTATTGTACTTTTTTATAAAGAAACATAAGCAAAAAAATATTATGGGTGTACAATGATAAATACAGACTAATAATTAAAAACTCCCAACACAAAAAACTCTAGAAAATAAACAAATAACTAAAAAAGATTTAATATTCTTCAAACGATTGAATATTTTCTTGAATAATTGCTTACAACACTCAATCAAATCAGCTTTCAAACAAAAAAACTAAATCAATAAATCAATCGTTTGATCGTTTGGGAATCATGAGGCATTAAATAAATATACAGATAGACACAAAAGATATGTCAAACTTATAACATCCCTCTGGGTCAAAAGATATAATAATAAAGAACAAAAGATATTAAAAAGATTACCTGTGTTTCTGGCATATATTGTAAATACGGAACAAAATCATCTGGGTGTGGCCCTCTTTCCCCGGCCAAAAAGTCCAATGCAGAATTCAACTCTGAACACCAGTCATCCGATACTAAAAATAAAATATTGTGGTATAAGTATTGTATAATTAAACCAAAATAAATATTTTTTTAACAGAGTAAGCAGTGACAACCTAGCGTTATAACATTCCGTTCTAAACTTCCGCCAGAATTCTAAACATTTCGAATTACATGGCAGAACTCAATGCTGTACTTTCTCTTAAGAGAGCGAAGAAATAAAAATATTTAATTCTCTGAGAAGGAATGGAGCCTATAACCTTCGCACCATGCTTTTATATTCGAACGTTTTGTCACTGCGTAATGCTGGCTGCTGCTCAATAAAAAAATTTGAAACAGAAACTTTTTAATACTGACCATCGATAGACAAATCCAAAATATCCTTATTGTTTAACAACACACATACATACATAAGTATTAAATAAAGATTATTATTATTATATTATTATAAACAAAAAAATCACTTACAATTATACCAAGTATTAAGCGGCGCTATAGGAGATCTCATGACGGCTGCACATCTCGACTGCAACTGTTGCTTGGACGCTCTATGGGCCGCCCGTGCAGGGAACAACGCACGTACAAGTGACAAGAAGTTTGCATGGGTAGTCTCTGTTAAAGCCTCGTCGGATTCTAGGAGGTTCTCTTCGCTCTCGTTGGAGGTGTCCACTGGTAAAGCTGAAACTTCTCCAGAATCGTTCGCCAACTCTACGGGTAATGCCATCATATCTGGAATTTATGTGATGGTACTAGACTAGTGTATGGTTTCTAATCTAACATTCGGCTATTGACTTAGAGAATTTGTCGTGAAAAGCAATTTACACAGATGCCATTGTGCCACGGTTGTAATATATTTTATTCGTGAATCCTGAATATACATATCTGTCAAGATATGTGTCAAGTTCGATTCTCATTTCTAAGGAATTGAGATCAAATATTTCAATATTTTCATCAATCTAATTCGAATGCGAAAATGCAACGAACACAAAGAAATATTTTGTTTTTAAAGAAAATGTACCCACGTGTGTATAATGAGTTCTACGGAAATATTTGTGGTAATGCAATATTTAAAAAAAATCAATATTAATACATTTTTAAATAAATTGTTAATATAGGAAATAATTATCAAGTATAATCACCACTTTAAATGAAACCACAATTTTAACTCCTCTATAAAAACCTAATACAATTAAAACAAAAGAGATTTTTCCAAAAATGAAAAAGTGATTCTTTCAAACAAAATAATTAATAAAATTATCGTTGTAAATTTAAACGCCACTTGTCTAGAATGACGCACACAGACACAAATCTATTTAAGCGATAATGCCGTACACGCCCTATTCACGAAATCGAGTCGTAAGTAATGGCAGCGATATTGAATTGCGTAAAATACAACGAGATATCCCTTTCTCGTTTTAGTATGTTTTTTGTGAATGAAAAATAGTAGAAAGTTTTAAGGTTATTGGTATCTCTATTTGTAACTGCGTCACACGAAATATGAACATATAGTATGAATAAACATCGTGAAATGAAAAAAATATCCTACGTCTAAACTGTTGAGGTATCTTGATTAATTTCTTTAGCTCTCACTCTCTCTCTCTCTTTCTGCTCCCGTAAAATGAGCGCACACGCTTCCATCCTGTATATCAACTAACACACACTATACAATCAATTGAAATCTTTTACATATGAATGCAATACTAGATGGCGCTACCTGTATTTTAGATCACGCTAACGAAATGTTGTCTTTATTTTATATAGGAAAAACGCCATAATATAAAGATTGCTTTAAGCCGGCTCGGTTTACATGGATTTACGAATCCTGTAGGCCGAGGTAACTAACCTAACCATCTTATTGGGCCTCTTTAGCGGGGTGGCGGGTCGACTTTCGAGTCAGGAAAAATTGAAACCCCGTACAAAACTATATAACAATAACATGGTGAATGGTGATTTTTGTGGAGGGGGATAGGTTTAGAATACAGTTCGAGAGCTACATCAGCTTTGCATATATGTGAGTCATCACTAAGATGCAGAAAATAAAGATAAATATTAAATATCATTAAAAAATTCAATTTTATACCCCTATAATTTTCTCTCAAGGCCAGAAGAATACTATTTTTTAAATATTTTTAACATTTTTTAAAGTGTTATTCCACACTTAGGAAAGAACCTGCTACATTCAATTTTTTATATGTTTTCTTAATAAGTATTTTTCTCTCCTAAGTGTGGAATAGCACTTTAAATTTTTTTTAAAAAGATCATGAATTGTTCTGTTATATGATGAACAACAGATTTGTGTACACGATTTTTTTACGTTTTATTTTTTGTTTTGTCACTACATTTTTCTATTCTTGTACAGTGATAGTGCCAATTTTATCTATTACTTTTAATAAATCAAAAACAATAACATATTTTTAAAAAAATCGACACTGCTGCATCTGCACAAGATCTGTATGTAGGCTGGTTATCAAAAAGTTAAAAAGTTGCAGTATAAACCAGTTTAGACCAAGCCAGTGACGTCACACCTAGATTATAATGCACATTTACACGAGTAAATAATTAAATACTAATAGTAGCTAGCCAATACTAATTACTTAGCTTATGAAATAAACGGTTACTATAGCAACTTAACGAGTTTCTTGATATTTTAAATTGTGGTGTTTAATAATTATTTATATAACATTAAATGTAATTTACGTTTATAAGAAATTTCTTATATATTTTGTGCAAAATAGTTGACACATAAATGTATTTTACATTAAAAAATATAATTGTTTTTGATTTGATAAAGCATCTGAAATATGTAAATTCCTTGTTAAAAAAGACAAGAATTATTGATTTTTATTTACTAATTTCTGGTAAGCTAACAAAGAGGAGCATTGAGTTCCATCACTTAAAATGTTGTGTAATATAATGGCAAAAAAATTGGGTGGTGTGTGGGGAATGGAGTGACTTAAAGGTTCCCTCTGCCTACAGCAGGGTGCTGTATACATGAAGCCAAAAAAAAGAAAACAAAATTTGCAATTATACTAACCAATACCATCTAGGTCTTCCAATTTAATAGGTACTGGTTGATTTATCCTAGAATTTTGTAAAGATGATACAGAAGAATCATGAGGCTCTTGCTTTATTGACTGTTCAATATCATTCTCGTGACAATTAACACTGAAACATTAACAATATAGAATAAATATAGGTGTAGCATTTGAATAATAATAAAAAAATATTATTTAATGGTTGTGGGTTCACAGTTGTGAGAATTGATTTGATTTCTCTTGTCCAACACACAGAAGACAACTTTTAGTCACCTAAAAAGCGATATCTCGAATATTAGGCTAAAAGTAGTCTGACTGTAAATGCAATGATTGTGGGTGTGATTTCCACCCAGGGAAATAATTGTTTTCACTTTATGCACTGTTAAAGCAATATGCAGCATTGATTTCCGCCACTGCACACTCAACATCTCGCATTTGGGTGCAAAGCAGAGAATGGAGTACCTTGAAAATAACTTGTCTCCACCTACCTTTCTACCTACCTGACCTACTATTTTTTGAAAAGTGTGAAACTATTAAAAAAAATACCTTATATCAGATATTTCTTGTTTAATTTCAACAGGTTCTAATATTTTTTTATTTGTTTGTTTCGGACTTGTAACAGGGTCCAAGAAAGTGGAGCTTTCAGAATCAGATTCTTCCCTCTCACATTTTATTTTAATATTAGGCAGTAAAGGTTTGTTTTCCACACTTTCCTCCTCTTTTATTTTTTTCACAGGTGCCTTATCTTGTTTAGGCTTTTGATAAGTTTCTTTTTTACCTTTCTTTACCTTTTGTACAGGTATTTCATTCTTTTGACTACCAAACATAAGTTTTTTGGCACCATTCATAATGGATACTCTCTGTTTGATGTCATCTAAAGTTATGCCTGCTGTGTTTAGCTCTGGATGATTCTGAAATGAAAAAACCAATAATATTGACAACATATATAACAAAATATTTCTATTTTGTTTCTTTATTTATATTTCTTTGTCTAAATTAAAATAAGAAAATCAGCTATGATTCAAATGTTACTTGAAGGAACATTCATATTTAAATGTATTTAAAATAATACAAAATAAACTTTAGTGGTGCAGTGGTGTTTAACGGCACAGTATTTGACTGTAAATGTGATGGTTGTGAGTTTGTATGCTCACTCAGGAAAAGGTTTTTGTATATTTCCATTTCCTTACTGCAATAGCAAACCAAAGCACAGCATTGGGTTCTATCTCTAAACATGCAATGCCTCAAAAATTACTGGAAAGTAGGGAACAGTGTCTAAACACTTGGTCATATCTGCTTATGCTGCTAAATGTACAGCAGCAAGATACAGCAAGAAGCCATAATAAATATAGTATATATATGAAATAATTTACATTTAAGAGCATTTTCACAATTACAAAACAATGTTACTCTATTATTCCTATAACATTCATAATATTGTTCTCGTATTTTACATTACATATAATAAAAAATTATAGCAGTATAGCATATTATAGTAATAGATAAAAACATTAATATTACACTAGTGCATAAATTTGTACTGATATAGGGCCCAAAATGGAACATCAATACATGTGTTTGTGTCAATAAGAGACAAGGTTGTTGGCTTTGTGATTGTCTTGCTCTGGTAACAACTTACTAAATGCCTAGAAAAATGGACGGAAAGTGAGATATGGAGTTTGCTTTTTGCAGGATACAAAGTGGAGCTAAAAAATATATAGTAATCTTCATACAGACCTCTCGATATTGCCTTCTTGCTCTATGAGTTGCCAATACATTTTTTAGACAATCTAAGGATGAGGGATGTGATGGATCTGTAATTCCCAATGTGCCTGACACATTTGTTTCTATACCCTGGAAATAATTAAAACCCATTTTTTTTAAATGATCTTGTCAATTTTAATTAAATCACTAATAATTTATGACTATAAATAAGACTTTAACATTTAACTTTGAAATAATTAAGTTATACATGAATATAACATATTGTGTAAACTCCATGTAACATCATTCAATTAAAGAAGTAATCCCCTAAAGCATGAAAACTATCTCAATAAAAGCAATAAATAAACCATTGAACATTGAGGATTTAATATTGAAAGTTTTTAAGAGTAGTAAATACTGCAATTACAATTGATGAAATGGTTATTTCATTGTATATTTGGATTCCCATAAATAACCACTGTAACTGATTCCCTGGACACCTTTAAAAATATTATTACACTAATAAAAAATGCTTTGACTTGTGATGTGTCTAGTAGAAACTCTTTATCATTTATTTATAACACTTGAGTTTTATATAATGCCATCAGAAGGTATCACTCTAATAAGATATTTGCAATCAAGAAGTTTATTTAAGTAACTGAAACTTGACAATATTATTTTGTAGTGACTCAAAGCTCTTTTGAAAAAAAACCAAGAGCGCATTCTATCTTCCTCTCCACTGTAACTGTTGAGCATTGTTAGTTATAATAAAAAGGAAGTGCACTTTACAACTCAATGTGTCACCCTCACACATATTTTGCCTTTATAAGAAATTTGATCCTAAAGGATCATGCCATTATAGGCTTCAAATTTTTTATATTATATTTATTATACATTTGGTATGAGTCTTTATATGCATCATATTTATTAGTACCAAAGTTTAAGTTTGACTAGACCACTATCTTCTGACTGCTACCCACTATATATATAAATATGAAACAATGGTTGCCACAATACATGAACTAATCTAGATTAATATAATATTAAAAAATATAGATTGTATTTTTCATAATTAACTATGTTACTTATGTATATATGCCATATATATTTTTTGTTTTTTTATATATCATACCCATGGTACATACACTACGAGGGTATCATAAAATACACATTTTCTTCAATTATATAGAGTTTACATTTTAAGAACAATATTTTTTAAAAATTACCTGTGCAGAGTGCATAGTTTTTCTTTTCTTGAAAGAATTTTCTGGTGGACCTTCGGGATAGTTCTCATCCTCAGATTCTTCTCCTCCCACCTCACTCCATATAGCTGCCAATTCTTCAAAGTATCTCTGTCTGGCTCTTACATATAGTGGCTTGTAATTATTTCTTGAGGAAGGTTTTGGAGGCAATGCTGGAATAAATGGTACAGGCCCAGGAGGTCCAGCTTTTGCCGCAGCTAATAATCTCTCACGTGATATTAAAACTTCTGGTAACATTTTTGCATAATATGACTTAGTCTGCAAAATATTTATAACTACTCAATACATATTCCTATAAGATTAATATGTCAATAATACTGGTTACAAATGAATTTTAATTGCAATATAGATAAAAAAATATTTCACCTTATGTTTTTGTTGTTTGGTTCTCGCTTTTAGTAAAAATTTCCTCATTCTTGCTATATCTGGTCTGTAATTTCCTTGTCTCAAATTACTAAAAAAGTTATTTAATGGAGATTTGAAATGGAATGGTTCAAAATCAAATAACATTTTAATTGTTATCTCTTTCTCCTCTTCATCATTTTCAGGAAATGTTGGCAGGAATTCTTTGAGGTACTCTTTATGTTTATCTTCCAAGCTGTCCCAAGTCTTTATAGAAAAGAATTCTTTAAATATGGAATAATCTTCGCAGAGATCCTGTGGAAGTTCTAAGGTGTGCCCGAGAATAGTAACTGGCTCAGTGAGTTCCTCCTCACATTCTGAACTTCCACTAGAGCTATCGGAAGAGCTACTACTACTATCACCACTATAACTGTTCTCACTCTCCACTTTTTCCTCCATAACTTAGTCTAAAGAAAGTAAAAAAACTTTAAACCCTGCGTAATGATCATTTACCGTTTATCACGCGTTGATTTAGTGATTTTGCCTCCGCTACATTTGTATTTCGCGTTGTTTTGTTCCTGATGTTTACAAAAAACCGAATCTCTAATATACAACTATCCAACAAAGAGCCATGGACTTTTTTAAATAGCCGTCAAGTCTTGTCTAAAATAAAATACAACGCACACGCCAATCCGTACAGTTTCATACATACTATGCGCCAGAACGGCACATTGCGATGAGAAAATAGCTTGACAACCACGAACAGCGACATTTTGCCTTTTCAAAATAGAATTTTAAAACAAAACAAAAGTTGTCTATACTCTTAACATTGTATAATCTGTTGCCCTAATACAGATTATTTATAACAGAAGTTTTTTTTAGGTTGACGCTGCTACTATATGCCGCACAAAACACAACAGGAACCTATCAATTTTCGCCGAATTGTGAAGCATTATATTTGAATGATAAAACTCATCGCCATGCTGTGCCTCGTTATCAGAGCGAGAATATGAAAAATGATTAATAACTTTATTCAAACTCAGATACCGGATTTATTTTTACAGTACCGTAGTACTGAACTATTTTTTTTTATTATTATTTCTATATTTTTTCTATAACAAGAAAAGTTCCATAAATTTATATGACAATAAGCAAAATTAAAAGAAAATAATTTCTATAGAAGCAGGTTATAGATTTTTAATAATTCTTGTATAGGTAATTTAAGCCACTTTTATTTATATTTAAACATACATGCAAAGTGAATCTACTTAATTTCTACTAATTATTAATTATTATAAAAGATATTTAGAAATATAGGTGAAAAAATGTTTAGTATAGTAAAAAATATAATTCTGTGGATTGTATTGTATTCGTCTAAAACTTGACCTAGTTTATTTAGCAACTTAATGATCCGTATTCTATAATCTGTAGTAATAACCGAACCTACCGCTCCGATGGTAGACCTATCGAAAGATTTGACTTTTAATTTGACGTAAAATAAATCGTGGTGTAGTAAATATGGCTGACGAACTCAATGTTGACAGTCTAATTCATAGGCTTTTAGAAGGTAAAGTAAAGTTTTTTTACATTTTTTTTATCATATTGTCAATCAGCACCTATTGCAGTATTGTGGTAACAAATATTTCTATGTATATTTTGCTTCTAGTTGCGTAATTGTTGAGTGTATATGTATAGGAACGTCTAACTCATAAATAAATCGATTATCCTCAATTCTTATCTGAATCTAGTTTAGACGTTCATGCTCAAAAGCCTTGTAGACGGCTATTTTTTTCCTAATAATTAAGTATAGTGTAAATTTATTATGACTGCGATACTACTTAAGTTTATACTTCTATTATTATGGATGACAGATTCCATAGCATCGGAACAACTTCATGGGCTTATTGTTATGCTTTGTTCGCATTGTATGTTACTTTACTTGTTAATTTCACTTTATCATGCTGCTTTTTATGGGTTACATCAGTATACAGGCTGCAACAAGAAACAGCACGGCGAAAAGGGAAATTCAAAGACATCTTTTCAGGAGAATGTATGGTTACCTCCAAAATTATATTTTCCGTATTGAGCTAGATTTATGGTTTCTTTTGATATTATATTATTTTAAAAATTTTAATAACCCTTGCTCAATTTTTCTTTTACTCATTCACACCCTGTTTTATAAAAGTCCAGCATATTATAACTTTTTAAATATTTATAAAGTGTTTTCTTTCCTAAGTTTGCTGTGTCCACACTTGGAAAGAAAAAAAGTATATACTTTTTTAGAAAATATATCAAGAAAATAATGTAGCTGGATTTGAACCTGTGCCTCTTAGGAACCGTCCAATTTTTGAATGCATTGCTTTTTGGAAGGCTTCCAAGAACTATGGGTTCAAAACTCGCTACATTCCAAGTTTTCTAAAAAAGAATATTATAATTTTGTCTGTACCTTTCCTTGAATTGTATAGATAAAATAGTTATAGATATAAAATAAAAAAGGACAACATTAATGCCCATTGTATATAGCACTTCATTATTCAAATTCAGCAAGAAATGAATGTTTTATTTATTAAATAAATCGCTGCTTAAGCATAAAAAAATATATTTGTCTTATCTAAATTGTAACATTAAATGTCTGAAAACAAAATGTTATAACATTACCCTTTTCCATTTTCAATAAAATGTAATATTGTTTGATCAATACTATGAAAAGCATGTATGTATTTACTTGTGGTCATGTGGAATATTATGTGTTATTGTTTATAAATGTAAGATAAAATCGACAGTCCCTGCTCTTTAAGAGCATGTCAAAAGAGAAGATTTTTGAGAGAAAAAAGTAAAGGTTCATCTAGTTCTTAAAAACATAAATTAAAATTCTAAATATTTAATGACATGATATTTTTTAACATGAATATATTATAGTCTACTGTAAACCTTCTCTTTTGACATGTACTTTTATATGAAAGAGCCATCAAGATACCTAATGTATTAAATAAAAGTGCTCAAGGTAACAAGCAGCAAAACCTAACTTCATCCATTGTATAACCTGCATTTTGATAAATACACTTAATTGTTAACTTGGTCCATTTACTAAAACTTTTAATATTTGTATTTTTCTTTATAGCTAAAATATGTATAAATGGATGTTTCATTCACATTTATGAAAAAATATAGAGAGAACCTATATATAATGAATCAAGTTAGCTATTGAAGACTATATATTTTGTTTGTTAAAAGGCACAGTTCATAAGATAAACAATAATTTTATTTTCATTTTTAAAATATTTTAGAAAACAAAAATCTAGTAGGACTCGAACCCGCATTTTGGAATCCATCCAAATTTTATATTTGTATGTTTTCTAAAAATATTCTGTAATGCTTAGTATAGAATTTAACTTTAAAAATGTTTTTTTACATTGTCGCAGTTCGAGGATGCCGTCCTGGAAAAACAGTGCAGATGTCAGAATCAGAGGTCCGTGGCCTCTGTACAAAATCTCGGGAAATATTTCTGCAGCAACCAATATTACTGGAATTAGAAGCGCCACTCAAAATTTGTGGTAATATATTATTTTTTTTAATTATTGTATATACATATTGCATATGCTTGAAAAAGAAACCACACAAGCTTGCTTTTGACTGACTCTCATCTTCAAATGTATAACTAGAAGAGCTCCCCAGGGGTTTTTATTATTGTAAAATAAGATTTTCCATACAATATGACACTAATATATGAATAGGCCACTGTGTTTATGCTGTGTGTAATACACATTTAACTTCATGTAATACACATTTGACTTCATATTCATAGCCAGTTAAATGGTTAGCCATTTCTAGCTATATCACACAAATATAAAAAATATATATGTTAAGTGATACATGGTGATATTGTAATGATGGTTGTCACCAAATGTATGTGAACTGAAAAAGTGAATATTACAAAAAACGTTAATATATTTTTAGACCTATTATAATCATACAACATTTTAATGCATAATTATTTATTAGTAAAATGTTAAGTTATTAGTCACCATTCTAGGCTGTCTGCCTAAATTCAGGACACTGCATGTTGAGTTGTGGAAGTCAATGCAGCATTTTGTCTACATGGCAGGGAAATGAATTTAATTTATTTCCCTTGAGTGGGTATTGAACCCACAACCATCATATTTTGCATTGCCTATGCACTGCCAATTATTTATGCTAGTATATTACATTATCAACACTTACATATTAAATATGTATGTATTACTCATTTGATAAACATGAAATGAATAATATTATTATAGGCTACAACAAGTCTATTATAATGGTCTTGTAAAATACTATACTACACTATAATTAATCATTATTGTCTATTACAGAATGTATTCATAAGTTAAAGTGGTAGATAATTTTCTCATTGTCATAAGATTAAAACATATACAACTAATAAGAGAATGCACTCAAATGAATTTATAATTATTTATCGTTCTTTTATTTTCGTATTATATTATGCATTCTTAGATGACTAATGTTACATTTTTTCTTATTTAAATTGAGAAATTTTTATTTTAATAATATGGGATGTACAATATATATAATAATAATGATTGATGAATGAGACCAGTCGAGGCTAAGCGCGGCGTTGAGTTCTGCCACTCAACACGCAATGCCTCCATGGCAGAAAGTGGGGAATGGAGTGTCTTAATACTAGGTTCCCTCTGCCTGCCCTGCTGTGAGCGGGATACAGCGTGAAGCTGTTATAATGATTTAATGGAGTCATATGTTATTACAGCTGATTATTACTATTTCCTTCATTTATCATTTAATTAACATGTCGTCATGATTACTTTGATATTATTTATGTATCTTAAAAATTTGCAATAAAAATAATTTATACAACATTCAAGCGTTTGTGAGAGAAGATGCTAAGTAATAAATACTACATAGTATACATTTTTTTCTAGTTACTACCTAAAGAATTTACAAAGCAATATACATTGATTTTTGACCTTGACTTGAGAAGTACGCAAATTAATGTGTTAATAACATATTTATATGTATATATAATTCAAATATAACATTTAAATATTATTTCCAGGTGATATACACGGACAGTACACAGACTTGCTGCGTCTATTCGAATATGGCGGCTTCCCGCCCGAAGCCAACTATCTATTTTTGGGTGATTACGTTGATCGCGGCAAGCAGTCTTTAGAAACCATATGCCTCTTACTTGCTTATAAAATAAAGTATCCAGAAAATTTCTTTCTGCTGCGAGGCAACCACGAATGTGCCAGCATAAATCGTATTTATGGTAAACTGTTATATATTTCTGTGAACCCATACGCTAGCGAGCAATTCCCAACCAAGTTGTATAATGAACCGTATACGAAACGCTCTCGAGTGGTTCTCGAGTACGCCTCCATTACTGGCCACATTAAGAAACGGCCTTCAGTTTAATTCCAACAAGTTGGAGTTGCTTGTAGCCTTGGATCTAATACCGGATGCGCTTTGGTACTCTTCTACTGTTTCGTATCTAATACGATGTTTTTTTTTTCTTAGGATTCTACGATGAATGCAAACGTCGATATAACATAAAGCTATGGAAGACTTTCACGGATTGTTTCAATTGCCTTCCCATAGCTGCTATTATCGATGAAAAGATATTCTGTTGTCACGGCGGTCTGTCGCCGGATTTGCAGGGCATGGAGCAGATTAGACGGATAATGAGACCCACTGACGTCCCTGATACAGGTATATTATAAATCAATAATATCTCAGATCTTGAGGCCAGTCGTGGCGCAGGGGTACAAAGTGTGACTGTAAAATCGACTGGCTGTGGGTTCTATCCCCAGTCAAGGAAGTGAAATATTTATTTACATTTATATTTTCATTTCTTCGCTCTGGTGTCGAGGTAAAAGAGCGGCGTTGAGTTCCGCGACTCATCACGCAATGCCTCCAGCATTCTGCGGAGAGTGGGCAACGGAGTGTCTTAACACTAGGTTCCCTCTGCCTTCCCTGCTGTGTGCGGGATACAGCGTGAAGCGGAAAATATAATACTAAATATAGCATAAAGTTACTATGTATATGTATTGCTTTATTTTCTTCGGTTTCGTAGTTTAATAGTTTTATTTGTTTTCATACACATAATTAACTATTCATGGAAACACAAGGAACCTAGCGTTAAGACACTCCCTTCAGCAAGCACTGCTAAAATTTTTAAACATTGCTTGTGAATACGAATCGAACCCACGACCATTGCATTTATAATCAAACGCTTTGCCGCTGTGCCACGACGGACTCTTAATTTAGAGTTAATTATCGAAATACGGGAAGAAATTCTAAAGTTCAAATTAATCAATAATCTTTATATTTAGTTATCCTTCTTAATTTCTTATTACTACTGCACGCTCAGTAACTATTTTCGTCATACTTCAACGAGAATGGAAAATTTTCTCGTTTGGTGTTTAACAAAATAATTAAAGTAACGCGTGTGGTCATAGTTTATTTTTGTGATTGTCTTCTTGATGACTAACATTTGTTAATCTCGTAAGTGCGGGTACGAACTGGAGTTAATCGAATTATGAAATAGATATACGTACGTATGCCTAATTGAAATATTTATTTATTTATTTACATTTATATTTTCTTTTCTTCGGTCTGGTTTCGAGGCAAAGCGCGGCGTTGAGATCCGCCACTCAACACACAATGCCTCCAGAACTCGACGGAAAGTGGGGAACGGAGTGTCTTAACACTAGGTTCCCTCTGCATATCCTGCTGTGTGCGGTATACAGCGTGAAGCTGATTTATTTTTACGTATGCCTAAATTAACAGAACTAATATATTTCATTATTCATATACATTTTTGAGATTACTATAACCATTTTTTTTGCATTATTTTAGAGAGTAGGCCAATGGTTTTAGTGATAAGAGTTATCAACGAATATCTTTTGTTGTTGTTGGCTGAGAAAGATTATTGCATTTTTACTTTATTTCTATAACGTTATACTAAATTTTGGCAAAAGTAGCATAAGCGTGTGACTGTAAACGCGATAGGTTGTGAGTTCGATTTCCACTCGAGGAAATGAAATATTTAATATTATAATTTGAACGCTCTGGTAACGAGGCATAGGCGCGGCGTTGAGTTCCGTCACTCAACAGCCAATGCTTTCAGAATTCGGTAGGAAGTGGGAAACAGAAGTGTCAATGGGAACGGAGTGTCTTAATAGTAGGTTCCCAGGTTCCCTATACTTATCATATGCGCGGAATGCAGTGTCAAGCTAAAAAAATATAAAAAATAAATAAACATATGTGGGATTTAAGCGGTCGCTAATGTTAAATAAAACGCTTTCATTATTGGATAGATCGGATTAGCTACATTTCATGGTGATTTAGTTTCCATTATAGAATATACGATAAAGTCGCGATTCCTATAATTTAAACGCTGCAAAATTTCTCCTCCTGCTTTTTCCACTTTTCGCTCAAATTAGAGATGTTGTGTGCTGAGTTGTGAAACTTAACGCCGCATTTTTCCTACAAGAGAGATTTTTCCGGCAAAAAAATGGGGAGAGATCGAATCCACAACCATCGCGTTTACATATAGACGGTATTGTTGTGATTTCACGTTTATATCAAAAAGAACTTTAATACAAATAAATATTTATTTAAGGTTTGCTCTGCGACTTGCTATGGTCAGATCCCGATAAGGACGTTCAAGGGTGGGGCGAGAACGATCGCGGAGTGTCCTTTACTTTCGGACCGGATGTCGTCAGCAAGTTCCTCAACCGACACGACTTGGACTTGATTTGTAGAGCCCATCAGGTAGATATCATATATTTTTTCGCTATTCTAAACATATAATACATCCTTAGATGTAATGTATTTATTATATTTAGAAAGTGGTAGAATTAAAAAGTCTTATTTCTATTTCCTTATATGAGAAGTTCAATAGAATAGATTCTCTATATATACATTAAAATATAGAGTTAAGTTACTTTACAATTATAATTTAAACTGTTTTAAACGGATTAATTGTGTATATTTAGAAGTCAAAAGATACGGACATTTTTGTATATTTTCAAAAAACACAAATATGTATTTTTTGTATATTTACAAAAAATACATATATGTGACAATGTCACTAAAGTCTACCTAAAATATTCAAAATGCCAAATTTGCAAGAAAAACCCTTTTTTTCATTTAAATAAGTTTTATTAAAAATATATAATAATCGGGAATTGACTATCGCGACCATCTTATTACATAACTGGAAACACAATAATTAATAAAAAATGTTAATAATGTTAACAACATATTTTTGCCCAGGTGGTAGAAGATGGCTACGAGTTCTTCGCAAAGCGACAGCTAGTGACACTGTTCTCCGCTCCCAACTACTGCGGGGAGTTCGACAACGCCGGCGGGATGATGTCCGTCGACGAAACGCTTATGTGCTCGTTTCAGGTATTATTTACATATATTTTTAGAAAACGTGTAAAATAAATTCGTATTTTAACGTTTAATACGTATGAAATTTTATTAAAAAAATATTTTTCTTTTCTAAGTGTAAAATAAATATAACACTTTAAAAATGTTAAAAATATTTTTGACAATGTTTGACTGTAAACGCGATGATGTGAATTGATAAATCTCTACAGACATTTACATACACTTTTATATTCCTTTTATTGCTTTTTTTTTTCAAACACAAAATCTTTAAATAATTTAAATGGTTGTAATTGGGAAATGGAATCGAACCTATAATAGTTCAGATCCTGATTTCATATCTGACACCATGTTATAATTAAAATACTTCGCCCATGATAACATCGTTTAGTTTGAGTAATAAATAATATATAAATATAATAGGTAAATAAATACATATACACACTTGTAGATATTAAAACCATCCGAGAAGAAAGCAAAATATCAGTACAACGGCATCAACAGCGGCAGACCGGCAACTCCCCAAAGATCGCCCCCCAAGAAGAAATAACTGACGTTCGGGATCCAGTGTGCTGCACAGTGAGATGCTACAAATAATTTAATCGAACCCACTACTATAGTTATTACTTAGCGGCGATTCGTAAATTACGTCACAAGATAAAGGAAGTTGTAGGAAGTGTGACAAGGGGTGGTGTCCTAAATTTTGTGTCATCATATTACAGAAATAACAACGTCCTTTTAGAGTGTAAACCTCCTAAATCAGTTGTTCGTCGTTAGGAACTCTTCGAAATTGTAAAAACCTTATAATATACGTATATTGATTGTTTTTTTTATCTCTCCTGAGAATTTGCTTTTTATAGCAGATTTACACTCTTGTATAAACATAATTATGAACCTACAGTTTTCATTTAATGATTTGTAGGTGTAAAACTGCAAAATATGTGATGTAACACCCAGGTAGGGGGAACTGGGAGAGAGATCAAAAATCATGAAATTCTTGTGACGTAATTTATGGACGGTTTAGGCCTTGCTTCACATGACAATGCACTTTATTTATTGTACATCAGATATATTTATATGTAATGTGACGTCATAAAAGGTCTCATTCTTGTTGATATGTTCTTCTTGGTTGTTCTTTTTTTTTTAAATATATGTATATGAAATAAATTATTTTTGTTATATTATAAAAAAATAACAAAAGTAAACATCAGAATGAGGTCTTGTTTTTAAAATAAATGAAGAGTTGTTTCATATATTACTTGTAGTAAAGTTTTTTATTCAATTCTAAAACTTTACTTATAATTTAGATTTATTATTTATAAAATAATATGAAAATTTTAAATTACATTTATATAAAAGAAATGACGTCACAGTAACTGTAGTGAATTGGCATGTGAGCTCACCGGTCACCAGACAGAGCTGAATGACGTGTTATTGAAATTATTTATCAATTATTATTATTGCCTGTGCCTTCTTATTTTTAATTTTATTTTAGATATGAGTGATATTAATTTATGAATTTAGTTTTCAATTTTCGGCTGTGTCTGGTGACCTGCTTCTCCGGTCCCGGTGTAAGGCAGCCTTTCATCAGATTATCTTTGTTGTTTTATAGATTTATTGATATTATAGAAAAATTATTTCGTTAATATTGAAGTTGAAGGTTAGCGATCTTAGAGATGCGGGCATTGGACGTGAGAGTTATGTTTAAATATTTTTGAAGTTGTAGTGGATCGGAAGCACCATTGCTTTGTTTATTCTATAACTAATGTGCCTATAAATGTAAATTATATATAGGTCTCGGTATAAGTGACGGAAATTGGTTAATTTGAAAATTCTAGTTTTCTGTAAAGTTTATTGGCGAGTGTTTTCAAAAAACATATCGTCTATTTATCACATGTCTCCTAGTAACGTATTATGTGTTTATTATGTTTTAGAGCTGGCCTAAAACATAATATCAACCTTTGCCGAGTAGGTAATAAGTGTCCAAGTTCAATATAAGGACTCCATTGCAATCACACTTTGCTCAAGGAGCGAACTTAAACAAGCCCAGTGGATTATTATTTATTTTGCACACAGTATTAATATTATGGATAAGTAGAAGTTTCAAAATTATCGGCGAATTGGCGTGATCTCCCTACTTGAGGCTTTAACTTCAAAAATAATGATAGGTCTCGAAAACAATATAATGTAAAGCGATGGTAGAAGCGTTGTAGTCCTCGCAACAATAGTGCAATTGCTATATTATAATTATATGAAATATTGAAAATTATATGCAGATTTTGCATTGTACAATTTTATTTTTTAGCTATGTTAACAATGTCAAATAATATTCATTAATAAATATTACTATTTTAAAGTAAGAGCTTTATTTTTGTTTTATTTTCTTTTAGATATACAGATTGTAATTTTTTTATGATATACAGGTAAATAAATGTATGTAGTGAAACAATGTATGTGTTGTTATAATCTATTTTTCATATTTCACTTCAAAATTTGTTTTATAAATTTCTTAAATAGCTGTAGATTATCACATTGCTTTTTCATGTTTAGTCTTCACTTTTCTAATTGTTTGTAAAATTATTAGATAATTCATATGATGTGTTGCGAGATAGATTTCGAGATTTTCCTGTTTGTATAACACTGTATTATGATAATCTTCTCTTTTTTCATCTACTATAAAACATAGTTTCAAAGTGATGTTGATTTTAAACTATCTAGATATTACAAATTTTGTTGTACTTTCTCTCATGTGTACAATTTTCTGAAATATAAAATTTTAATCAATATTTTAGTGTATTAAAATTTCTTATACATCCAACTTTTTTCGTGCCCAATTTATGTCTTCGATATTAATTTTGTTTGGTTCAATTAAATCAACTAAATGGTCGTGATTTTTTATTTTATCCATTATTTGAGTGACAATTTCCTCATTTTTCTTTTGATATTTTTGTATATCCATTTGTAATGCTTTTAGGTAACCCCTTTTAGCAGTTACAGTTTTTTTTAGTTTGCTAGCTCTCACTTCATATTCCTTTGCTAAAGATTCTAACAATATCTTCTGTTTTCTTAAGTTTGCTACATCAAAAGCCCGGAGATGATTTTTAACATTATCATGTTGTGGTCTCCTAAAAAAAACAAAAGTAAGTTTAATATGGTATTTATGGACTAGATGTATGCCAGCAACTTTATTTGCATGGATGGATTTAAGGATTATTGTCATACTATTTCTGTAAGTTGTCATTTCCCTAAGGAAAAATATAATTTTCATGCAATAAATGAATCTACTACATTAGTAGACATCATGTAAACTTAAACTTTGTGAATTTAAATTGTGTATTTAAATTTAAACTTTGTGTCAATTATTTTTTATCAGTATCAGAGTATATACACACTGTAGACAAACATTTCAGGCATTTTTGTTCATCTAAGAAAAGAGAAAACATTTCTAACCTTCAAACATCGCTTATAGTTACACTTTATGTCACTTTAAGATTTAGATTCTTTTTTCTACCATTACACTGTTTACTCTTACCATTTAGTCTTATTATCTTTTTATAGGTATAAGTAATTACATTCTTATTTGATACCCTTAAATTATAATTTGCTATTTCTTGTGCCTTATGGTAGCTTGGCAGTTATTGCTAATATGCAATAAGGCCACCTATTGTACGTATAGTTTTTTTTATTGTATTTCTGTGTTATTTCTTGGGTGTACAATAAAGAGTTATTATTATTATAAGTGAAATTCTAAATTGCTATTTTGTTTGGTTTTTTAAATGTCAGAAAACATTTTTTACATTTTCTGGTATAGTTGAACAAAATCAAATCTACTTAAAAACAAAAAAGAGTCCAGTAAATTAATTATTAAAAATAATCAATACAAGTTACCAAGCAATATTATCAGGATTAATTTCTGAAAATTTTTCTTTCTGTTTTTCCAATTCTTCTAATTTTTCAGGCATATTCTCAAATTCCCACATAGAAGTAATTTCTTGTACCATTTCATCAAATATACCTTGCTTTAAGCAATTAAACATCGGAACCCATTTGACTCTTCTTAGCTTAGCTTTTGGAACTGTCTCGAGCAAATCTTCATTTCTACAATAACAAGCCACTGTAAGTCTTTTAAGCTAACATCAAGCAGCTTACTTAGTTTTAGTATATTAGTGCAGGTGTATAACATTTTGAAAAATTGTAAGGACAGTAAACAAAACTATAATAACTATAATTGCCATTTACTAATATATATTTTAATTTAAAATTTCATTTTAATTACTTTAACAAACTAAGATATAGTAAGAATTACTTTCACGTATACAAAGTAATAGTATGTATGAACATGGCGTTAAGTGTTCCTGTAAACTCGGATGGATGTGGGTTCGATCCCCTTTGGAGGAAAATCTTTATTATTTTCATTTTTTCACTCTGGTGTCGAGGCATAGCGCGTCGTTGAGTTCCGCTGATTTTTTTCAGATTTTTATAATACAGACTGTATCTGCAATTGACTGAAATTAGGTTGCAAATCAATGTACTTATATCACAAAATTACGACAAGTTTACTGATAGCTAGAGTAAAAAGTAAGACGGTCCATTCCGCCTAACACTTTGGATTTTTCCAAAGTAACGTTAATATTGAAAGTACGAGAAAAATCTCTTATACTCTAGAAAAATTACCGCTATGGCTGTAATTTGATAGTATATAGTAGTAGGATAAATGTATATTTACCTGACTAGATTAGCTATATTGCTAAATTCTTTTAATATAGTCAAATTGTCAAAAGTTATTTCTGGACTACTTATTGTAGCGTCATTTACTTGATCTTCAGTTTCACCCATTATAGATATATAAAAACGTCGAAGAATGTGTTAGAGATTTTTGTTTATTAATATTATTCCTTGTATCTTTAAACCTATTATTATTAGTATAAATATATATAGAAAATTATTGTTTTTGTTTTGTAACGAACTTCCTTTCAAAATATACGTTTAACAGTAACTTTGACAGATTCACAATACAAGCTCGAAGCGTCAATGTCAAACATTATGAAATAATAAGATGGATGGCAGCATTTTGGCTTAGTATTGCCAGCTACAATATTCTTAAACCTTTTATAGGAAAAAAAATGTTACAATGTCAAACTATATCCACAAAGGACCAAAGTAGAGACGCGTGTTAACGTAGAAAAGATTATTGGAAGAATTTATTACCTCAGGACTTTTGATTGGGTGAATCGATTTTGATAATTATGTTTTTATTAGAAAGGATACATTTCAAAGGTAGTTTGAGGAGAATTTGGTTAGCTGCTGATATTTTTGTTAAAAATTATGTTATATACAATCTGGTGCAGCAACTTTAGTCTTGTGAAAGGACTGGCGTTGTTGCGGGATAGTGGTGTGGTTTAAACAGGGGTGGAGATCTAAGTAAAGTTCTTGTCGAGCTATATGTATTACTATTATTAACAATTAGGTTACATAATATTCGTACTAAATTATAATAGGTTCAAATACTTTTTTGTTAATATCTCTTCAAAAATTTTGATTATCAATTATCACATTATTATTTAAGTACTGCTTAAATAATTAATAGTAGATAGCTCCATGAAGCTTAAAAGAACTGTTGCCTCTAAAACACCATCGTCTTCTCTTGAAAAATTGATCACATTTTCGAAATAATATTGGACGGATGAGATTGCTTTTTACTTGTTTCAACAATGTTAATAATTGATGACAATTGCAAAATATTCAATAAGAACCTTGTTGAACTTTTTGTTTTTGTTTGAATCATGATCGTACTTATTAAGTCGGTTCCACTATATCTAATAAATAATTTAAGACACTTCCGTTCACCACTTTCCGCCGAATTCTCGAGGCATTACGTGTTAAGCGACGGAACTTAACGCCACAGTTTGCCTCATTACCAGGGCAGTGAAATTTGAATTTTAAATATTTCATTTGCCGAGTGGGAATCGAACCACAGCCTGCAATATTTGTGTGTTAGTTAAGTGACACATTATTGCCCCTGCGTTACAACTGGTCTTGAATTATTAATTGAAATTTTCGCTTTTGATTTGCAAATTGTATTTAATTTAACTAGCAAAGATTATAAAAACAGATTTATACATAACAATGTAGCCAAAGAAAACTCTATAAGACAATCCGTTCTATACTTATTATAAAAATTGATCTCCATTTTATCACATAATTTATACAGATCAATTATAATTAATTTAAAGGTAAAAATAAAATGATAAATTTGTGTTTTTGTATTTTATTATTTTTTTTAATATATTTTATTGTACATAAAAATAGTATTTATAATAAAAACAAATTTATTGTAACAAAGTTCATTTCCGTGGCAGTGACTATGTTATGCAGTCTTTGAGATCTTGAAACTTTAAAACCCGATGATATATATAATGTTTATTATATCTATTATTGATGAACACTATTGTAACATAGTCAAGAATTATAAGATAAATGTTGCTGTAAAAAATAACTTAAATGTAGAGAGAGTCGATGTCTAGCCCTTTAAAACGCAGCAGCTGAAAAAGAATTAAAACAGGTTAGTTTCTTTTCTATATTGTTTAGTTATAACGCAGTATAACACTATTATATTATAGATATAAGAATATGACTCATCACAATTATTTTAAAAAATGTTATAAGTTACACATACTTTATTATTATCTTTTAGATACTTGTTTATATAATATAAAAAAACACACGTTTTATTTCATACCTATATGGTCATGCTTTACCGAAACTTTCATTAAATAATCTAAATACTGGGTGTAATAAGTATAATAGGTACCTACATTTATCTGTTTAATGTTCTAAATAAACAGTATTACATTTTAATAAACTTGTTAGTAACAATATGGTATATACCTACTAAAAACATAATTGAGAAATAACGAGGGACTATATGAACAGGAGCAAATAGGAATATTCTCAGTAAACTATAAGTGTTACTTATACATATATAAAAGATGCACATACACAATATCATCGTCCAAAACGTTAACAGAGAAGGAAACTATTAAAAACACGTATTCGAGCTGCTTAAAAATATTCTTATTACCCATCGAGGAGGTACCTGATGCCTGTATTACAAACTACGAACGAAGGGTAAAGTCTTGCTTAAATCGTCCACTGTGAACCTGTCGTAGACCATTAGATCTGCCGTGACCAGAGATTCACAATTAGCACTCGTTATCTTGTTAGAAAATATATTGAAAAGATTTGCCGTTGATAAGAAGACAGGCCAATTATTATAGGTTGGCAAAGAAGGCGCATATGTACAGCGAGGCACTAACCTAAAGGCCTGATCGGGTGCTTGTCCCAGAGGAAGGTGCGTTTGACGGGCGAGAGGTACGAGTCTCGGATGTAGGAGGGGCTGCGATCCCATCGAGCCATGGGTCTCAGCTCCGGCCAGTCGTACCAGAAGGGGTCCCGAGTGATCGCCGAGATAGGCAAGGATGGGCTGGGGTTGAAAATGTCGGCCCAGGGTCTACGCCGCAGTCCTCCCGCGTTGTACAGTGGTGCACCTACACGTCACAAAGGTTAATGCCGAGGCAACAGACACGAATGGGTTTCGTGTTCGCTCCTGCACTTCAAGCGTTAGCAATCTACTGTTAAATAAAGCTTCCTCACATTCATATTTAACATCTACACACGCAATAGAGCAATTAAGAAATATGCCACAAATTTATGTACGTAACATACTTAAATACATATATAAAAATTAAATACATATATATAAGGGTTAATGATTATTATATGTAAAAAGTTGGTTTTTATATTAAATAATTTCTAGGTCTAGGAGTGATAATTAAACTAATTAGATATAATATTATATTAAAGTAAGAAAATATAATATATTTTTTTAGTATAATATTCTCTAGATGTAGATAAAATAAAAAAATAAAATAAATATTAAATTTTAACATGTTCATAATTTCTTTCTTTTAGTTATCAATCATCTAAAGAATATTTACACACACGTGCTGTGAGTAAAACTTTTAGTTTTATAAAATATATAAACAGTGAAAAAATTATAATATAATAAAAAGATGATTTTATAGAATTTAACTGTAAGTGATAGGATTAGTAAGATGAAAATATTCATATGTATTGTTTATTAACAACTAGATTAAAATAACAAATACACTCAAAAGTTCAACACTACATATAAGAATTTTGTGAATAAGAACGTCCTGATTACTTATTCGACAAACATATATAGAAAGAATTAGAAAAAGTTTATTTTATTCAAAACATCGTTCTACGTTAATAAGACTATAAGTGCTGGAGTGAAGACAGTTTAAACTATTGTCCTAATTGGACTTAAAAAAATCCTCAAATATTAACAATTATCAAGTCAACAAGAAGGGTAGTCTTTAAATTTTAGACATGATATCTGTTGCCCTTACCGTCGGCATCGAATGCAATCTCACAATCTCTTGGTGGACTTATCCTGGGCTTCACGGGCGTAGGGGATTTCCCTCGGAGCGAGCGGTCAAAGCCGGCCCATTTTTCAGCATCAGCAAAAAATGGATCCTTATTGAATACGTCCGAAATCTTCGACGGCCACGCTCCTTCACGGTAAACCTCACAGTGAGTACCACGCAAAAATTCAAGACTAAGCGTGGTATTTACTTCAATTTCCAATAAATCACAAAAAAGTGTAGTGTTCACTTAGATGAGTAGCTATTAATAGTGAACATTCCAGTGAGTGCTTGCGCTATATACAATGCAGCTCATGCACAATATGCTGAATGAGAGTTATGTATGCACCAATTTCTTACAAAAAGAAAAATATTTTTTATATATTTTTCGAATTTCCAAACTAAAAATGAGAGGGAGGAACTACGCTACAAAATCAAAACACGGATTGATCTTTTATATTTTAATAGAAAAATATGAATTGGTTAGTTCATGTGTTCGTTTTGTACTATTTATAAAGTACGGTGTAACAATAGAATTACATAATAAGATTAGAATCCTATTCTAATTAGATGTGATGTCTTGATTAACAATGAGTCATATAAAATCAATTTATATTTCAAATAAGATGTCGGTACCATATACATAATATAACATTTTTATATACAAAATTTTGAATTCCTTTGAAAATAACACAAACAACTTAAGTGGATTCGAATAACATACACAGAATTAAATATGAAATTTGATTACAAAAATTACATAATAAATTTTAAATTTGTATAATATTATTGATAAGGTACACGATCTTATACAAACTTAAAACTTTCTTATATGATGGTGTTTTTATCGCTAGTTCCTCACGATTATAAGGTTCAATGGATATTGAATCTAATAGTGAGTGATGTTTATTTGGCAATAACCTGAATCCACGTGATCAACATAAGTAAAAATACCCAGTTAGATATACTCGTGTATGTGTTTAAAGTTCTTGTAAGAATTCACAGGGTAAGAATTTTTTCTACTCAGTTCATAACGTGGACCAGCCCGATTACCAAGTTTTGACCATTCTTACTTTATAAATAACAATCAGCCTTTTTGAGACACCCAAAAGACTCATCTAGCCGCTAATTTATAGAGTTTTTAAATAATAGCACAGATTATTAAAAATAAAAATCGAATGGATCAATCTTGGTATTTTTTAACCTAGCTTATTCTACCGTGCATATAGTTTTAGAATTTACCTGATCCCCAGTGAGGTTTGTTGTCGGGTTCATACTCGATGCCTTTAAGGCTCTTAGGTTGAAGAGGGTCGCTGATGGGGGCGCTGAGGTCGGTGATGGGGTAGGCCCTGTCTTTCAGGTAGAGACCGTAGCGAGAGGGATACAAGCGGTCGATGGCGGCCAGTCTGTCGAGATGGTCTTGCCACGCCTTGTGAGCATCGAACGGGTCAACTCCCCTTCGGATACGCCTCGGCACATGGTAAACTGTTAGCAAACAGGCCCATGTTATTAAATGTATAGCCATCAAGTGGAATTGTTGAAAATGAAAACAAGAAAAAAATATTCAATGTTGTAGCACTCGATGATCCGTTAAAGTGGATTTTAAAGATAGATAGATAAAGCATACCTATGATACAAAAAAAATAGAAAATTGAAATTCATCAGGGCTTATAGAAATGAATTAATATTACTTACCCTAAAAGCACAATATAGGGTGAGACTTGAAAGAAATAACAAACTGATTAGTAAAGTTGTGTTATATAAATAATTCAGCAAAAGCATTTTATGACGATTAATATTTATTATAATATAAAGATTCTACATAGAACTCACCTCTTCGTATATAATAACTTAGTTCTATGGACAGATACTAAAGACTATTTTATATATTTATGTGGGGTTGAAGGATTTCAAAGAAAAATGTGCAACCTGAGAAATGCTTGAAGATTTAACAATGAGATTATGTTCATATTAATGATATTTATAAGTGTGCGTGAATGTTATGTGTAAGAGGTGATTTCTAATACATTTTACATGCATGGTAAATAGTAAGAACTAACTTGCAAGCCAACATTTAATGAATAACAAATAAAATAAATAAGCAAAATCCTTAATAATTCATTGAAATATATTCAATTATTATCTTATTCGCTATGTACATATATATATTTAATATCTATAAGTAGGCAGTTAATAACTGATGAAATTTATATAACTTTTAAAATGGAGAACAACAAAATCACAGGTCACCGACACGTATAACAGAAATACCTAAATGTTATATGAAAATTATCGCAAACTGAGAATGTGGTTGTGTAAGACTCATGTAATATTAGCTGTAATTAAACTAGCTATTATTAAATCTCCGAGCTTTCTGCAGGAACACGTCACCATTTAAATGCATATCTTTTATTTAAAAGTGTATACAAAATGATTTTTTTTCATCAACTTGATTTAACTAACAAATATATCTAGGTGTTAAATAATTAATTTTACATTTTTATACAAGTAGCTATTTTTTATTTATTGCATTTTGTATATCATAAATATTACACTCTTCGGCGACGTCGGTATTATGAAAGTATTCGTAGCAACTAAAATTCTTTAAAAATTATTTTAAAGCTGCTCCGGATTTTGCTGAAACAATTAAAACAACAATGCCAATATTTACATATATCTACCTACATTTGTTTTGTTTCTATTGTAAATATTTTAATATATTGAAACACCTGTAAACATTAAGATTTCAACTTAACTGTATAAATTTATAATTTTATGAATAATGAACTTTATTTACATGTGAATTTATAAATAATAAGCCAATAGTTTAAATTTAAAAAATACAATAAATATAATATAAAAATAAATAATGAGCAAAAGAATTAAACGCGTGTTTGGCAAAACCAAAGTGTGTTATATATGAAATAAACTATAATTTACAGCAAGCTGAAGAGGCTATATGTTTTTTATCAGTAAGTTTATCAGTGCTTGTGTTAAATACTAACTTGGTCTGTACTGTTCGAGGGAGCGGGGGTAGTTGTGGGCGTAGATGGGGCGCGGAGAGTAGCCGTAGACTTCGCGGTGGACGGGCAGGTAGCGGTATCCGGGGACGGTGATCCTCTCAGCGGCGGCGACGGGGTCGTCGTAGATAGATTTGCTGTAAGGGTAGGTGGACAGCAGCTCCGGGAATACACTGCGGCGGGATGGCCTGTACCTCTCCTCGGCTCTGATGTCTTCCGATCCTAAGGTATCCAACATCGATTATATTAGTGCGACATAATTTCAATGAAATATTCAAAAACAGTAATAATTTTGCCGTTTTAAAGGAATATTAGATCAAATATTATATGTTAAATAATTATTACCTTTCAGAGATCGCACGAAAGATTGCCAAAATCTGGCTTTCTTCGACGGCGTCTCATTTCTGCCAATCATCTCCAAATGACTTTTAAACATTTTGGCAGCTTATGTCGTGCTCGTGTTCTGTAAAGAAATTAATCAATGATATGTTTGTTTATTGGACTATTATTGGACTACTTTATCAGTATTTCGTAATAGCTGTTTATAATATAAGAAGACTGTTTAATTTGTTTCGCCAGGTGACATAATGCATTCAACAGCGTACTTTTTAATTTTAAATAGAGCAATGACGTACAGAGCTCTAGCGGGCGGGCCACAAATAGCCGCCTCTGCGGCTTCTCCTCTTCGAATGGCCCATAAACTTGGCCGTCGGCCAACCTTTCTGATGTAGATAGCAGTTTGAAAACGATCGTTTTTACTAATGTTTGATCATGGCTTAGGTATTTTTGAGTCGCGACCTTGTTACAAGTTTCAGTCTGAGTGTACCTCTTTATTTATTATTCTATAATAATATTTATTACATTACGTGGTGCAGCATCTATTTAGGCAAAGCGTTCCCACGTATAATATACATTACAAGTGCTATAATATTATTGGTATAACTTAAAATAAAAACTAATTTGTTTTTCAAGACACAAGTCAAAAATAAAAATAGAGTCAAAATGCCTTTGACCATTTATTAAGACAAGTCTAAGCTATCCTCCCACGCCCTGTACAGTGGATTAAAATCACCAATTTTCAAAACAGTTACGTCACACGTTTAAATTTAGCGAAACAGAAGCGCCATTCATCAAACCTCGATTGCACATTTACGTTCCTTTTGAAAATCATCTTCACTTTTCAGGAATGCACTTAGCGTTTTCTTTATTACACATTAAGGAACTATTGTGTAAATTATATAATAATAAGTCAGAGTTTCGTCTAGGCTTTAGGTATCTTTAACTGGTTCTATTAACTAGAGGAAGTAATGCCTGTGGCAAGTGGCAGTAATGAATAATTAGGTTCAGAGCGAAAACTTACGGCCGAGTCTGGAGTTATATCAGAACTCATGTAAGATTAAAATAAAGTTACGTACAATTAGACCGTGTAAGTAGGACTAGAGGAGTCTGAAGGCAGACCCTGACAACAAAAGTCGAGACTAACGCCAGTTAGAAGAAGAAAAAGAAGAGATAAAATTAAAAGTACAGGCAAATAAGTTGAGTTGTCGAAAGCATTGTTCTTCCGAAAGCGTTGCCAAATTATAACATAAAGCCATAGCTTGTATTATAATACAAGTTCGGATAAAACTACATTTAAGAAATAATGCATTTGGCATATATAAAGTAATGATCATTTATTGAAATAAGAAGTGGATAAATTTAAAAATGTAAATTTATTTTTACTTATTCACAGAAAATCGGACCTAAATACTAAATTATCATTTGGGTCAAGTACGAAGGCCAATGTCGTTGTTTTGTCCATATTTTTTACTAATTATATTTGAATAACGCATTTAATTGTCATTTCTAACATCGCCGAGTAGGTGATTACAGGTATGTAAGTATGAAAAATTGTATTATGAAATGAATACAAAAATACTCGAAGGCGCGTCGATTAGTAGATTGCAAATTTGGCTCGGATGAGAGGCTCCTAAAATAGTCGAAGCGCGCGCTCGTATCGGATTCACAGCATTCCCGCTGCGGCGCACCGTCACCGAGGAGACAGGTGGGCCGACACCTCGTATCTCCAGAATATGTTGACGTCACTAACTACTTACTAATACAAAGAACCACTGATTACAGTTAAACATGTGTTTAAATAGGAAGTAATTACATATAAATTACGATATACATGACGATGATATCTCTATTTTTTTCAATTGCTCTTATCTTATATTTGATTTTTGGAAAGCGAATACAACTTTGCTGAATTAATCCTAAATGGGAAGTGAAATAATAAATCAATGCGGTATTCAATTATCACATGTTTCACTATCGACGTAATATTTAGAAACTTACGTGCTGCTGAAATAATGTTACCCTTTTAGGATGTTTTGTCTTTGTTACTGGTCTTGTCACTCGCTGTATCGGGTAGGGGGAGGTATATAGAGAGGACTATAGAGAATCAGTTGCGCAACTAGACAGAGACAGCTATGCACTCCGAAATGATAACAAAGTAATCGAGATAGATTAAGGGGCGGTCTCGTAAGATACCTAAACAACAATAAATAGCAAAACGAATGCACTTTCGCGATTTCTTTTATAAACACTTATTCTTACCGATTAAAATACTGATCGATTTATGTTAGCGGTGTGATGTCGCTGACGAGCCGACGTCGAGTGTCGGACCGGGGCGGGCGCGCACTGCCGGAGCGCGCACACGCGCCCAGCACTCCGCCCGCCCCCGCCACGCCGCCACGCCGCCCGCCGCCCGCCCAGTAAACATTTCAGTTTTCATGTTTAACTGCCTCGTTTTCCTTGCTTTGTGTTTTATATATTTCGCTTTGTACTTTAATCACTATTAAGATTATTATGTTTCTTTTACATTGCTATAAATATGTGAAAGTCTTTATAATATTAATAAGATTTATAATATTAATTTACTGACATTTTCAGCAAGACTAACAATTAATCTTCATTATTTGTAAAAAAAATATAACTTGACAATATTGTGGTATGCTATTGTTAATTTCTTTTTATTGAGCTAATTATATCACTATTTCGAGTTTCGTAGAGACGACAGAAAAGCTCTATTGTCGTCTCTGTATTTGTTGTTTCATTAAGTTTTTATTTCAAAATTATTGTCTATTTACTGTTTTGTTCTTTTGTTTAAACAAATTCATATTTTTTTCAACATTTTAAATATTTTTATATCACTTTTAAATCCCAAAATATAGAAGTAAACAGTTATCAAAAGTTAACGATGGCAACTAAAAAATTGGTGTCGTAATTGATTTTGCTAAATATATTGAAGGTATGGCCTCCGTCCGTCATTGCGACTAACCTCTAATTCGTCTGGCATACGTATATTTAAAGCTTATTTTTATTTTTCTTATAATCATAAATAACCAAGATCGGGAGTTCTGGCGCACCCTGGCGGGGGCCGATGTCCAGCACGGATCCACTGTTGGACCGGCTGATTTGATTAAAAAAAAAAATTAGCTTCACGCTGTATCCCACACACAGCAGGGTAGGCAGAGGGAACCTAGTGTTAAGACACTCCGTTCCCCACTTTCTGCCGAATTCTGGAGGCATTGCGTGTTGAGTGGCAGAACTCAACGCCGCGTGATTGATGATTTGATTTAAATAACCAAAAATACATATTGCAAAGACTTAACTTATTAATCTAAAGTAAATTGTATGTACATATTAAATCCTGATACTCATTTAGTTATGAACTAGTAAACTACCATTACATGGCATGGTAATAGGAACAGCTGCTGGGTGGACAATGCCTACCTCAGAATAATCCAATACTAGCAAAACACCAGCCCTAAAAATAAAAAAAAAAACACTTAACCTCAGAACATATCTTAAGATTACGCCCTGGGGACACTACGTTACGGTGATAATAATGATATCGCAATGATATCGTAGCTTATTCGATAGTGTAATATAGGCTGCAGGAGGTATATTTTTTATTTGATCAATATCAATAGTTTAAAAGACAAAGCTCAACCTCATAATGTAACAGGTCAGCCCTGTCAGATGATATATTAATATTGAAGAATATTTGTATACATAATATATTATTTAATTATTTAATTTATATTTGAGGCCGTTGTGGTGCAGGGATTCAAGTGTGCGACTGCGACGGTTGTGGGCTCGGTGTCCACTCGGGGAAAAGAAATATTTAATATTTTCTTTCCCCGCTCCGGTAACTAGGCAAAGGTGGCGTTGAGTTCCGTTACTCAACACACAATACCTCGAGAAATAGGCGAAAAGTTGGAAACGAAAGTGTCTTAACACTAGGTTCTGAGGTTGCGTCTTCCAACTGCTGCCTAGCAGTATACAGCATGAAGCTAACAAAAAATATTATTGTATAATAATTAGTAAATGATCATTAATTACATTGATTTAATCGTCGTTGTTGATTTACGGCTTCGACGCAAGTGTAAATAGTTGGTGCTGTTTATATTCTAAGATGACGTCGACTTATTGATTCTAAATTAAGATATAACAAATGTTTTTTTTTTATAAAAATAAAAATCAGCTTCACGCTGTATCCCGCACACAGTACCCTGCTGGCAGGCAGAGGGAACCTACTGTTAAGACACTCCGTTCTGCCGAATTCTGGAGGCATTGCGTGTTGAGTGGCAGAACCCAACGCCGCGCTTTGCATCGATACCAGTGCGAAGAAATATAAATATAAGTAAATATTTCATCTCCTCGAGTGGGGATCGAACCCACAACCAGTCGCTTTCACAGTCACACTTTGTGCCACTGCGCCACGACTGGCCTTTTTTATATTATTATTATTTATAAACTAAAATGTATTCAGCAAGAGATGTCAGTGCTATGGAAAACAAAATATATGACTGACATTTCAGACATTAATTAGTAGAAATTATTCAAAAAGACACTTTGTCAACGAGCTCTCAGTGTTTATTTTATGCCCTCTGGCAATGATTAGGGGAGAAATTATGAAATGGGTGATGCGATGTTTATTATGGCCATGACGTAGTTCACCCACGTTTTGTGTTTTAAACATCACGTTTTATGAAATTCTGGCTTGTGATCAACCTTTATAAAAATATTGTTATACGTATGTATTATACATACATATATAGTATGTATATTATTTAATCATAGTTATTTTATTTTTAATGTGATCAGATTTTTCGAGTTTTCCGGGCATATCTCACAAGGGTCTTTCTTTCAACGGGGATTTCTTATGAATAAAACATCGAGGAAACCTAAAGAATTATTTGCCTAAAGGCACAGGAGACCTAATAGTATATTTCTATATACTACGCACACCAATAATGAATCTCAACAGCACACAGTCATCTACCGTTGGCAAATCTTTGTTTCAGAAAGCTCACCACCTCTGCGACGCTAAACACGTAAGGTGAAGAATGCTCTTCATCAGAACAAGCAGCCAATTCCTCGCCATACTGCTTTGTAAGAAGACCAACAAGCCACCCACAGTAGGGAGACAGCTCGCACTTTTACCATATGTGAAGGAGGTTACAGATAAGATTGGCTACATGTTTATTTTTATTACGACTGTTATTTTTACTATTTATTTTATTTTTTTCAAAAAAAGTTCTAATTATAGTAACCTGTCATTTTTCAATTTAAGTAATTAACCTTTATGTTACAGTGTTTTTGCTAATAATTAATATAAATAATAAATACAAACTTTTGTATATGAATCTCGTTACCAATCATGTGATATTCACCTTAGAAGGTGATAAAATGGTAAAAAAAACTTTTATTGTAAAATTTATTTAATTACCACAGGCGAATCTGAATATATAAATAAATAAGTAAATCTTAAAAAGAAGTACTCATAAAGTCTTTGAAGTCCCAAACCCACCATACCAGAAGGCAGGACATAGTCAGCGAAAAAGTAAAACACGCTTTGCTGTGATTATCGGACATATGATATGTGGATGCAACTATATTTTTGGACGGCAGTATTTTCTCAAAAATATGTCAGATTGACAAACGGATGTAAAAGGTAGATTTGATCGCAGTGACATAACAGGACTGTCTCTTGAACCTTATCTTACAGTTTTGAGCAAAGCATTTTATAGCCTTTAAATCCAAATATATATATTTATAACGACTAATAAAAAAAAATCATATTTTTAGAGGTGTTTTACACATATATAGGTATATCGCACATATAAAAGATGTGACAATTTAGTAGAAATAAATTATAATTAAAGATAAACTGGACAGGCGACAAATCGTTAAATGTAAACCATATTCTTTGCCAAATTAGCGCGCGTGATAATAAAATTAATGACATAATTAATTCCACTTTGTATTTTGAGTACTATACATTTTTTATCTGTTGAATGTTCGGGCTATAAGTAAGGTACATTGTGTTAGAGTTAATCCTGAAGAACTACAATCAGTTGGCCTAACTTACTTAATATGTACCCTCTTTAGGCTTTACGATGTATCCCATACATAGAAATCAGTGGATATCTAATATTAAGACACTCATTCCCATTACGACACTTCCCTTCCCCATTTTTCGCCGAATTCCGGAAGCATTGCGTGTCGAGTGACGGACCTCAACGCCCCAATCATACCTACAAGGTTATTAAGCGTTGCTATATTATTAATAATTAATGATTATTGCTTTTAAATTTTTTTAAATTTAATTTAAAAACCAAGTGCAGTCTGTGCCACACATTTATATTACATATATATTATACACATACACTATAAATGTGTGACACAGACAGCTTTTATTGTTTACCCTGTGAATAGACGCTTACTAAACTAAGTCAATGACAAATTCCAGCGACCTTATCCAAAAATAATATATTGAGCCACGTCACAGTTACATTTTCAGACAATAATAAATTACTTAAATATTATTTTTAAATAATAAAAATCATATGACAGAAAAATTATGAAACCCATCGAAATTAATTTCAATAAAAACATCATAAAGCTAACGTTAAAGTTTGTGGTCTATAATATTGATCATATCAATAATATTTATAATTACTTTTTACATGTCTATAGAAACGATAAGAAGAGGAAGAAGAGCTCAAGATAGAGCTCAGTGGCGTGCCATTGGAGAGGCCTATGTCCAGCAGTGGACTAGGACAGGCTGGTGATGATGATGATAATCGATAATATATTGAAATGGAAAATTGTAAAAAGACAAAAAAAAAATATCAAATGATATAATTCTAAACTATAATAACAACTGCTGTACATAGCAGGGTAGGCAGAGTGAACCTAATGTTAAGACACGTCGTTCCACATTTTCCGCCGAATTTTTCGGGCATTGCGCGTTGAACAACAGCAGCTACAGCATGGATCCCTAATTTTATTTTTTTGGATTAAAGAAAAAATACAAAATTTATAGGTATTTCACAGAAAATAATAATTACAAACGTATATTTGTTGTTCATTTCATACCAAATGAGTGATAGGTCCATATGTCCGCATACCTAATATGTAAATTTTCTTTGCTACATTTTGATCACTCGTAATATTTCCCGTCGGCCTACAATTATGATACTTGACAAGAAGTGAGAACTTACAGAAGCGATGAAGGGAAAAATTAAAAAAAATGGAAAATTTTTAATTCTGTTATAGAAAAACACCATTACAAACAAATTTATGTCGTGACGTACAAGGCGCAAGGTTGTGACTGTAACGTTTCGATTGTGGGTTCGATCCTCACTCGGGGGAATTAATTATTATTTATTTATTAATATTTTCATTTCTTCGCTATGGCAACAAGGAAAAAGATTGAGATTCGCTACTCAACAGGCAATGTGAAATCGAAAAATTAAGCGGAAAATGGGGAAAGGATGGATGGATGAAGATTTTTTTTTATTAAAAACACTATAATTTAGAACATAAGAATACATTAGAACTATTATTTTTATTCCACTTTCTAATATCTCCTATTTTGAATAATTACTTATTAGTTGTATCTAATACCTAACCGGCGTATTACATTTCCCTCAATTTGCCTCTTCTTTGAAAATAGTTATAATAAGAATGCAACGTGGGAATCCAATGAGTAATAGTAAGACAATTCTTATATGGATATGTCACCTCGCCAACTAGACGATTCTGTTGCGGACGTAAAATACACGAGACGCCTAAACCTTGACGCACGTGACACGCTCTGCGGAAGGAATGCCATATCTACATTGAAAAGACTATCTACAAGAAATATACTAGTACTAGATATTATATCAGAGGCCAGTCATGGCGCAGCGGCACTAGGTGTGACTGTAAAACCGACTGGTTGTGGGTTCGATCCCCACTCAAGGAGATGAAATATTTACTTAAATTTATATTTCCATTTCTTCGTTCTGGTGTCGGCAAAGGCAAAGCGCGGTGTTGAGTTTTGTCATTCAACATGCAATGCCTCCAGAATTCAGCAAAAAGTGGGGAACGAAGTGCCTTAACACTAGGTTCCCTCTGCCTACCCTGCTGTGTGCGGGATACAGCGTGAAACTGATTAATTGATTAATTAATTAGATATATTATCGGGAAAACAGTATGTAATATTCCGTACAAAAAAGGTTAAATTTTGGATCTTATTCCAATAGGAAAACTGTAAAGTAAGAAAAGAAACAGACAGTTATTCTTCTGCTTAGAAGATCTTGCATATATGTATATGATTTTTCCATTTTTGCAACAAAATTAAGATTCTTAATTTATTAAAAGACATGCCAAATAGTTTGATTGCATTTATAATTGGTAAACTAATTGATTTTTAATACAAAATTAATAATTTGAATCACGTTAAAATACTTCGCTGTCGTCAATGAAAGCTATATTTGTACGTGTATGGTTTGTTTACGTTTAGTGAAACGCTGAACACGGGCTACAAGAGCGTCATTCTCTCGGGAAACTTGGTTGACCATATTTCTTAAGACATCAGGGACTCGTGTTACAAAATATGTTATTGTTTTTTTTTTCAGCTTCACGCTGTATCCCGTACAGCAGGGCAGGCAGAGGGTACCTAGTGTTAAGACACTCCGTTCCCCACTTTCTACCGAAATTCTGAGTAATATAATATTTTAAAAAAAATGGAATTACATGTTAATAAAATAGTTTTTCAGGTTTAAAATTTTTACTTTGACTGTTTTAAAAAAGAGAGGAAGGTTCTTCATTGCTTGGAATCTTTTGTTTTACTTAAAGACCCCGAGTGTGATTTGATAAATTTTCATTTTCAGAGACCAGTCGTACACAAGCAAGGCACAAGCGTGTGATTGTAAACGCAACAGGTTGTGGATTCGATTTCTACTCGGGGAAATGTAATGTTTAATATTTTCATTTCTTCGCTCTAGAGTCGAGGTAAAACGTGGCGTTAAGTTCCGCCGTTCAACACGCAATGTCACTAGAATTGGACAGAAAATGTGGAGCGGAGTGTCGTAGCACTAGGCCTACTCTGCTATACGTGGAAAACGGTGTGAAGTTGAAAAACATTATATAAGTACATCAGGTGAAGATCTGACGACCCAATTATATGGTAAAAATCGATGAAACTCGTCAATTTTTATTAGCAAGCAAAATCATTCGTTTCGTTGATATTCTATGGGATAACTTAGAGGTGCTTTTATAATGTAAATGTCAATTGTCAATTTATCAAAAAAAAAACTAACAATTGACAAAACATGATTGAATTCTTCTTATGAGTCAATTTTTCTTATGAGTTTTCTTATTCATATATTCTATTAGTATCCATCCTATTACGTATAATTTGAAAATAAATTTGAATCATGAGGTCAGTCGTAGCGCAGGGGCATAAAGTGCGATTGTAAAATCTACTGATTATGGGTTCGAGCCCCACTCGAGGAAGTGAAATATTTATGTACATTTATAATTTTATTTCTCCGCTCTGGTGTCGAGGCAAAGCGCGGCGTTGAGTTCCACCACTCAACACGCAATATCTCCAGAACTCGGCGGAAAGTGGTGAACGGAGTGTCTTAACACTAAGTTCCCTCTGCCTACTCTGCTGTGTGCGGGATACAGCGTAAAACAGATAAAAAGAATCATATTGGTCCAGCAATAAGAATTTATAAGAATGATGGTGATCCTATTGGGATTCAGAATAACTATGACGCTCTGTAGCACCCGGATCTGCCATACCCTGCGTCCGCTATAATCTACCGTGTCGAATAATTTGCAAAACAATATCAGTATTAACTATATATTAATAGACTGTCTAACTCGCTTAGTTTGCCAATGATATTAATGCAAGTATTTATACATAATCTACTAGTAGTATTATAGACCAGTCGTTGCGCAAGGGCACAAAGTGTGACTGTAAAATCGGCTGGTTAGGGGTTCGATCCTCATTTGAGAAAATGAAATATTTAAATTTATATTTCCTGTGTACCTACTGTTATATATATCGTTTTGCTTGAGATAAAAAAGAATATTCAAATTTTATGGTGCTACGTAACAAAAAAAATTAAGAAAATACTTTTATGATAGTAAAATAAATATGGAAATTGCTTTATATCTTAATTCGGCGGAAAGTGAGGAACGGAGTGTCTTAACACTAGGTTTCCTATTTAATTAAATATTTAAGTTTCATTTATTTAAGCGTATTTAATTTAATTTATTTCTTAATGTAATTGTCAATGCCTCTAGTCATATCCGATTGAGATAAAGTCTAGAAAGATTTAAACATTGATGTGTGTGTGCGTGTGTGTATTTACGCAATTTTCACCTATTACTAACTATCTAATACCTAATTTACGGCAAACCAAAAAGAGTAGCATTTACAAATGATATAACTCATCTAGCAACTAATGACGTATATCTGTATGCGTAGGAAGACAATACACAACGAAAGCGATCGCGAACGACCGCCATTTAAAGATGAACCCCTCCCCTTCCCTACGCTGTAATATCTATAGGAGCTGAAGGGAATCAAGCAGGCCGCGCCGCATCTCCAATAATATTTGTTAGAGAAACTGTAATACTATATCGTACGGCCTTGCTACGAATAGTGCCCGCCTACGCAACGACAGTGAAAATGAAGCGATATACGACGCTTCACTGAATTTACCAATACAAATTTAGCTTACGAGAACTATCGAAATGTAACTAACTAAAATAAAAATGTAATTCACAAACTTATAGATTTCAGTAAAAATTAAGGCAAACAAGTTTATTATTGATTTGTTTTATTAGAAAGAAGAAAATAAATCTTTTTAAGAATTGAATGAACAAAAGACCCTCAAGGAAACTCTAAGGCATCCGCTCCCGAGTTGACAGCTTGAGACTTTGTGAAGAGAGACCGGAAACGTGTCAGTGTATCGGACAGCTATAGATGGCGCCACAATAGCGAAGTTGCGAGGTTCCCTACCGACGACGTGAGCTCCACCGCTTCCGGATTGGAATTTTGCGCATAGAAATGGCAACATTACACATTGTTACACAAAACTTTAACAGTAATAGTCTCCGTTGCATACGAGCTTCACTCAATTTTTGGGAGCACTTCCCGTTCGACAAGTTGTTCGGTAAACAGAAAACTTCTCATTCTACTTTACTTCACTCTTTGAATCGTAAAAATGGAAGTTTCGTTTCAGCAAATTGAATTTTTAACATAAAATCCGAATTTGTTAATGCTAGAAGCTCTCAAATATTTTATTATCGAAAATACTTTCCATAGTAAATGTGCTTAAATGTGATTTGGTCTTATATGCATACGTCAAGATATTTTATGTTTAGTGAAAAATAAACTATTAGTGAAAAATTCTATTTAATATTTAATTGCCGCAATTAGATTATTACAATTAAAATTGAAAATTAAAACTTTTAATACATTAAAAAAGTTGGTATATTTTTAATAAATTTTCCACATTCTACCAAAACTATTGCCAAAAAAAAACTATTTATAATATTCTTAATGATTTAGCCAGGCTATTATGATTGTCCATTAGGTGTTACAGATTTTAAATGTTTATTATTATT
Source organism: Heliconius erato demophoon (assembly GCA_018249695.1). NCBI lineage: Eukaryota > Metazoa > Arthropoda > Insecta > Lepidoptera > Nymphalidae > Heliconius > Heliconius erato. Next base: position 53,493 of record DWQW01000122.1, read on the forward strand.
TCAATGGAAAATGCTTAACACATTCAACACGTTTTGTTAATGCACCATTTCACTATTTCTTATTGTTTAGTTGGCTACTATAGTTCTATCGTGCCAGTCTTCAAGATCAATTATAGTCTAGCTACTAACGCAATATTATAATAAATGCTTTACTACGAAAAAATAACATAAATTTGTCTAGTTATTGTGAAAATAACCAAACAAATTTGTGTTATTATAAGAACTTAGAGAAACTTGAAAATCTGATGTATCATATTCAATTACTTTTTTTCTGCCCTTCTACAATTTTTTTGCAAAAATATTTGATATACCTTTTTATTTAACAATACAGCATTTTTTTTAAATGTAATATTTCAAATAGGAAGTACAACTTCAAGAGAAAAACCGGTTAAGTGGGAGTCGATCTTAACCGTCGAGTCTTCTGTATCTTTTTCAAGGTCAACGGGAAGTAGAACTTGGCAATGTCAAAAGAGTTACAAACTTAAATTTGTTAATTTTATTTTGTAAATTTATAAGGGTCCATATGCACTCATTTTGTAAGAAATTAACTGCATATATAAGTTACAAGCTTGATGTTTTTTTAATAAAATATTAATAAATTTTCAATTTTTTCTTTTATTTATATTGCAAATTTTCACTCTATGTCAAATTTCATAAACGTAGGTCGTAGGGAAGCATTCTATAGGTTTTGAATACGCAGCTAGTTTTGAATAAGACAGCAAAATCCATACCATAATGCTCGTATGTTTTGATTGCGTTGACCTATAAGCTTATTTTTTTCTGTTTTTCAAGGGACGATAGACCTTAATATATGATATTAATTTCAGCTAGACGCCTCTACGCGGTCTCCAAATAATTTGTCTTGACAGACGGACAAAAAGATGATTCTGTAGGGCTTCCGTTTTTGCTTTTGATGTACGAAACCCTGTTAGGGTGCGTTGTTAATGTAATAATAACACATATTTCAACATTTATACAAAATGTATTCATGTTACTGGAAAACTGATAATACATTTAAAATATCAGAACATATATTTCAAGTAAAGATCACGCAAAAAAATGGAAACGACGTGAAATTACCGCGTCCAAACATACAATAGCAATACAAAGTCGTAGGCCGATCTTATTACACTTACACCAAAAATACAGGCAATGTTTTCAAAACCAGATTTCATAGTGTCAACAACGATGCACTAGCATTTGTTATTGACATACCGTTAGCGAGCAAATATAGATCGAGTGCACAGGGCGCAGGGCGCAGGGCGCGGCTCAGCAAACGTTTGCCGTGCCCGTGACTCGTGACGCGCCCGCCTCCCGTGGGCTGACTGCTAAAAGAACCAACGCGTCGTTCTCACATTCGTTTTATTTGTATTTATTACGGTAATGGCTGTTTTAATTGCTTTATTTAATCTATCTATTGTGTTCTTTATAGTTATAACGTAATTGTAGCTCTCATTGAGATGCCCTCGTTTAGAATAATCGATAGTGTTGTTTACAATCCAAAAGACGTCATTGTTAGAATTAGGAAATGTCTGACTGTAGCGTAATGGTTGGAAGATCAATGGGTCTAGATCTAGATATAAAATTATGTTATTTTTAATCTTCGTATTAAGACACTCAATTTTCCATTTTTCGCCCATAACAAAATTGAATGTTAGAAATCTTTAGTAAGCACCGTGGTTTGTTTTAAAAGAAATAATATAATATTCTATTACATTGTAAAAAAGTATATTTATATAATATGACGTAATTATTGTTCTGTATATAAGTATATATTGTTAATTATTAATTAATTAATAACCGATACACAAACAAAATTTGTTGTCGCTATCATAAAAACCACACTTGCTAAAAACACAAACCCTAATATTTTTATAAAAGTTAGACTTATAGAAATAGACTTTAACTTAAATTACACACATCCTACAAAATATGACAATCGTGCGATACAACATTAACTGCACGATGCGATGTTCCAGATAATTATTAAACAACATTAACGCTTTAGATAAAAACAATCGCAGACACTAATAAAATTGGAAATAGTCATATAAGTTAAAAGGAAAAAAATATATTAAAAAACGTATATTTATATGAATAAAGTTAAAATTTGAATGAATACCATAATGAAATGTGAATTGTTTTTCTTTTATGACAACAAACGGCCGACGCAGGGTATAATTCAAAGATGGCGGCACGCGTCGCGCTCGTGTCGGAAGTGACGTCCGGAAGCGCGGGAACGCACCCGCGCCCGCCTAAACAATGCAATTCTGTAAATTGAAATAAATTGATGCACTCACTATGTTTTGTTTAAAACAACTTCTCGGATCATCCTTAGATCATTTAAAAGATGATGGTAATTTAAGCAACTCAAAAAAAATCTAAAAATATTTAACTTTTTAATATTGCTTTGAACTTTTTAAAAGTAAAAGTTTGGTTTGTGCGCTTTTTTTTATAATTTATTGAAGTAAATTCAATATATTGTAAGTTTTAATCTATTTTTTTGTTAAAACTCAGCTTTTTATTATAAATGAAAAATGATCCCATAAAATAAACAATAATATTAACAACTGTCACGCGTTACTTTAAAAGTAACACAAACATTTAAAACAAACAATAATAATTAATGATTCTCACGGATGTAAAAGGCACGCGGACGGGGGTGTCCCGCGCCCTCGGTGACTCGTCGCGCTAATTACGCAATCAGTTCACACAATTACGTTGCGCCACCCACGCCTTGGTCTACCTGAGCTTACTTATCTATGAAATCTAAGTTTTTATTTTACATTAGTCGTACACAATATTTGAAATATTTAAAAAAATTAGCTTCACGCTGTATCCCGCAAACAGCAGGGTAGACACCTAGTGTTAATTTACTTCATTCCCCATTTTTTGACGAATTCTGGAGGCATTGCGTGTTAAGTGAACTCAATGCCGCGCTTTACCGCCACATTAGAGCGAAAAAAATTTAATATAAATTTAAATAAATATTTAATTTCCTCGAGTGGGGATCGAACCCACAACCAGCCGCTTTTACAGTCACACTTTGTGCCCCTGCGCCACGACCGGCTGGAAATATTTTTAAATTTCTAGAAACGGCACTCTTCTTTAAATAGAATATATTACGGAAGCTATAAGTATAAGTCATAAGTATAATAATAAAGAAAAAAAATAACGACTCTCGCAACTTTTAATAAAGAAAATTGTTTTATCCGGCCTCATTAGATAGATGATAAAAGGATGAGGGAGTGGCCCTTCCCGCAGCAATGGCAGAAGATACACAGTTAACGGCTTGTTTGCTACTCGCAAACGGATTATAACAATGTGAATTAACTGGCACGAAAAACTGTGGAGATTTCGTTTTGTTGTTGTTTTTCTTGTATTTTGATAAAAAGTATTTTTGGGTAAAACGTAACTTCTATTGGTTTCAATTTAAACATAATTATAAACTGTTAGTTACATCAGGATGATAATAATAGTTATAATAGAGAGATTACAGAGAGAGGAGAGATTTAGTATATTTTTAGCATAGTATGCTAAAGCACTATTTAGCTGTTCTTTACAGAGGAAGGTATCTAACCCAGAGAAAAGTTTTATTGGTATTTGTCATTTGTGCCTCGCTGTCTATGGAAAGAATATTAAGTACATTAATGCACTTAAGAAAAATAATATTAATTTCTTCGCTCTGGTATCAAGGCAAAGTGCGGCGTTGATAACTACCCAACACACAATGCGTCTAGAATCAGAAAAGTGGAATAACATACTTGTATTTTACAAAATGTTCAAAGCCCTAACACGATCTTGTTATAAAATTTTGTAATCAATTTTTTTTTAAATTAAATCAGCTTCACGGTGTATCCCGCACACAGCAGGGTAGGCAGAGGGAACCTAGTGTTAAGACACTCCGTTCCCCACTTTCTGCCGAATTCTGGAGGCATTGCGTGTTGAGTGGCAGAACTCAACATCGCGCTTAACCTCGACACCAGAGTGAAGAAATGGAAATATAAATTTAAGTAAATATTTCATCTCCTCGAGTGGGGTTCGAACCCTCAACCAGTCGGTTTTACGGTCACACCTCGTGCCGCTGCGCCACGACAGGCGCACATTTTGTTATCATTACAAAATTTATTGTATACACAAATATTAGATATTTATAACATAGTTAAATCCTTTTCACGAACGCATCTATAGAACACTGTGATAGGACTATGACAAATACACATCGGAAGCGATCCATTTCAGCGGGAAACGGAGGCAGGAAGTCGATTCGCCAACCGCGAATGTTGCCGGCGCCACAGTCGGGTTGATCCGAGAAGTTGTTTTGATCTCTTATACTTACGCATTACGATATTCATTTATATTAAAAAAATATATCATGGCATTATCTTTGACGTCTCGATGATGGAAATAAAACTACAAACAAAATAAGTATTTAAGAATATAAGTACCTATTTGGGGCCAGTCGTAGCTCAGGGGCACATGCACAGTGTAAACGTGAGAGGTTGTGGGTTCGATCCTCATTCGAGAAAATATTTAATATTTCCATCCCGTCGCTCTGGTGTGGACGCAAAGTACGGCGTTAAGATTCGTCACACAACACGCAATTCCTGCAGAATTTGGTGTAAATGGAGAACTAAAGAGTCTTAACGGGAACGCATAGTCTTAACACTAGGTTCCCAGGTTCCCTTTGCATACCTTGCCATGTGCAGAATATAGCATGAAGGTAAAAAATATATATACCTAATATTTTTACGTTTTACTTTCATATTTACCTTACATAATAGTAGTACTTACTAGCAAAAATTACGTATCTATAAATATAGTTTCATTACTTCGTAAATATAATAAACAATAGATATTAGATACAAATATCATTAAAATATAAACCGCAAGGGTGAATAGATACAGCTGCCATTCGACCCGCCTCCCATCTGCACATGTTTAGAGAACTACTTAAATAATATTTGAAGATAACATAATATGTATTAAACAACCGTATTGACAAAAGTCAGTGCGTTGCGAATCAAGCCGAAAGACGGAAGCAGTTATGGGGTCGCGTGATGCCTTTGGCCAGGTGGCCTTTTAAAGTCATCCTTCGGTGACAAATTATCATTGTGTTTTTTAGAGCATAGGTATTTATATAAAAAAATTAACAAAGGCAATTAAATCATTATATTTTTTGTGTTGCCATTAATGATATATAACATTTTACTGTTTCAAAATGGCAGAATTATATAATTTCAGTCATTTTCGTGGGAGGACAAAAGTGGTGCAGGGGCACAAAGTGTGACTGTAAACGCTACTGGTTGTGGGTTTGAAATGAAATAATTATTTAAATATATACTTTCTTTTTTAACAATTTTAAAGTATTATTTTAGAAAAAGTAAAAAAAGGAATTATCATTTATTGCATTCTCCCTTACCAAATGATAATTATTTTTGCGTAGCGGATATTTATAAAAATTTCTCTATACAGAGATGCTAACAATATAAATAAATTGTAACAAACGTATAAGAATTTCGACGTAACTTGATGAAAACATATGTCTTAGTGGTCAGAGCGCTTGGACGGTAAACAACAGGCGAGTTGTTCGCTTTGGTGTCGAGGCAAAGCGCGGCTTCGAGTTCCACTACTAAACACGCAAAGCCTCCAGAATACGGCGGAATGTCTTAACACTAAGTTCCCTCTGTGTACGGGATGCAGCGTGAAGCTGATTTATTTTTTGATTTTTAATATAATTTCATCAATCAGCAAAAATCACTTAGATTTGCTATCCCAAACTTTTGTAGAAATTAAATAGAAAATTATTATAATCGTAAAAATATAAAATACACAAAAATAATTTAGACACAATTTTATATTTATTATTTTGTCAAACATCTAAACTGAACCGACGTAGTTCTACTTAGCGTGTTACTTACGAACAATTACGTTAAGTGAGTTGAGGTTTTCGTGTGTAACAACGATGCATTGTGTAGGTTGTAATTATAGAATAGGGTTAAATATTTTTGCTTTCTTCGCAGGTGTTTTATTGATATGGAAGTACAAGCGTAGTAGCTATAATAAGTAGCTATAAGCTACGGTAGTAAATAAGTAAAAATAATTATTCCTGAATGTATTACGTACTCATCAACTCATGTATGAATCATTAATCTGATACAAATATAAAAAAAAAATGTTTAAATTGTTATTCCACACTTAGGGAAGAAAAATACTTATTTAGATTTTTTTTTAACGTAGCGGGACTCAAACCCGCCTTCTGGAAACCAACCAGACGCTCTGACCAGTTAGTCATACGTTCTGGTCGGTTTCCAGGAGGCGATGGTTCAAGTCCCGCTACGTTATACGTTTTCTAAATAAGTAAAACTGTATTAGTACTTTATTTTGTAATCAATTTAGACACAGTTTATTTGTCTTTATTCTTCTTCTTATTTATTTAGTTCTTAACAAAGTCAATGACGTTATATTATTATAGTAATTGTAAAGTATTCGCTTTATTCCACAAAGTAGGTTCAACATATAAAGAGGTCAAGACCCAAGACCCTCCATTCATCTTTTTCCGCGTGAAACACTGTGGAACTGAAACAGTGGCAGAATTTAACGCCGCGCTTTGTGATTTAGTGTAAATTATTATTTAAAAGTAATTCATTGCCTCGAATTGAGATTCAACCCACAAGTATCGCGTGTACAGACAGACCTTGATGCCCTCAACTAACAGTATAATGTTAATATTTATCAATTTTTATGTTTGTTGTATTTTTATATAATAATTATGAAAGTAAACACTCGGTGTACACTGTATTCAATATTTTTGTAGAGTAAGCAATAAAGTAAAAAACATTACGATTTAATGATTATATTATTTTAAAATACCTTTACACCTAGAATTATAAAATAATATATTTTTTAAAAGCTAGATAGTTTTTAATTTTATAACTTAAAATATATTTTTTTACCAGTTTACTATATTTAAATTCACTATAACGTCAGGGCTAATACCTTCAACAATTTAATTACATTTCCTGAACGTTTATCAGAGCCAGTAAGTCAGTCTGCGGCCAGTAATCTTCTCGTAACCTTTGACGTGACAACTGACATTGCAATAAAGAGAGTTTAAAATAAATTTATCTCTTTCTATATTTCTGAATCAATAACTTACCTATTTTCATAACTGGTTGCATATTACATTACAATAGTACAACTCTACATTACTAATAAAATAAGAATATATTTTGTTTATTATTTGAAGCATCGGTTTCTGGAATCGACAATTCTGGGACAAGAAGAAATAGAAGTAAATTTAAAAAAAATAAAATTCATTACAATAAAAGGAATGTACAAAAAGGTAAAAAGTAAATCAAATTGGCTTTCCGCCGAATTCTGGAGGCACTGCGTGTTCAATGGCGGAACTTAACGCGCTTTGCCTCTACATCATAGTAAAGAAATACATACTCTGCCCCGTTATACGCTGGTTACAGCGCAAAAAAAAATATTCGATGTTTAATGATCAGTATTAATGCCATTGCCTTTCTAATTTAAATAAAAACAGTAATTATTAAACGGTATTATTCTCAGTTTAACATGATTTTTTTTTATTTAATTTCCTCAAATAAGAATCGAATCCATAACCAGTCGCGCTTACAATCCCACTGCGCCCCTGCGCCACGACTGGCCCCAAATGTTATATACAAATAATATGATTCAAAGGGTCAGTTTAACGCCGCAGTAACATGTCAGTCGGCCATTGCCGGCTAATTACCACGTGCGATGGTATACGATACGTGATAACAGTAAAACTGTTTTAATGGCACCAATGACGTAATGTATGTCAACATATTCGCCTGGTCCTAATGGTCTAATACATTTATTGGCCAGTTCTACCATTACAGATACTATGAGTTTTATTCTCACAGAATATCAGCAATTAATTTTATTTACTTTGAGGACTGTCGTGGCGTAGGCATAAGCGTGTGGCAGTAAATGCGATAGGTTGTGGATTCGATTTCTACTCGAGTAAAGGCATTATTTAATATTTTCATTTTTTTCGCTCTGGTGTAGACAAAAAATGCAGCATTGAGTTCCGCCACTTAACTTAACACGCATTGCCTCTAGAATTCGGCGAAAAGTTGGGAACAGAAGTGTCTAAATGGGAATGGAGTGTCTTAACACTAGGTTAGTTGCCCTCCGGTTACACTGATCCTGATGACCCTGAAAAAAAAACTGTATTCATTTGTAAAAATGAAATGAGAATGTTATGGCTGTTAACGCGGCCAAAGAAAAAATTGAACGGTTGTACAAGATTCAACATAAAGGACTGCATTGTCCTCCACCTGAGTATACAAGAGTACACGACTATATACGACAGAAACTAATGACTTTTAACAACATCCGAAGCACAAGTGGCTCAAAAGTTCCGAAAGTTCGTGACGTCATATCCGATTGTTAGTGATGAGCGATGACCCAGGCACAATTGTGGGTGGAAACATCCTCGCGCGACAAACAACGACAAACGACTGACATTGTTGTGTATGTTGCGTAAAAAATATTAGTTGCGTTTGTCGGCAGTGACTCGATGCGAATCGCATCCGGTCTTCCGACTTTTGTCGGCGACGTGCCATTGTCGTGTCCGATATTTTTGATGAAATTACGTCTGACAATGCGAAGGAATTCTCTATGGCTTGTTGTTTGATTGTTGTATCTCATTGAACAACTGATGAATGAGGGATCCTGCGCATCTCTTCCATTTTATTCCATTGATACTTTTGTTGGATTTAATTTGTTTCATTAAAATTATAAAATGTATATAGGTCATGGCGTACCTTCATTTTTACATATAAAAAAACAAAAATGAAAAAAACATATAATAACATTATAATTTCCAATGTTCCATATGAGTGATTTCGTGGATAATATGAATAACAACAAATGTCATAACTCGAAACCACACCGTGCTCAGGCTAACCCTTTCGACGGGTCCCAGCGCTTTGTCAGAATTAATAATCCGAAAACATGTCCGATTTCACGGATCTTCGTACTTTTCTGATTTTCGGATTGTTTTACGCATAATTAAACTCGCAATTCAATTACATCATGTAGATTGAAATAGAGATTGTAACAGTAATATGTAAAATAAAAACGCCATCGAAAATACCGGAAGCCTATTTAAATAACAAAAAAATGTAAATAAATTAGTGTAAGTAAAACTTTTTACCATTAACAGTTCTATAATAAAATATTCTATCTACATTCTTACCTTATATATACACAACTGCTTACGTTAGTATGTGGAATACAATACAAAAGAGCCCTAGGTTCTTTTTATCTTTGAATTTGAATGGGCAATGTTGCCATGATATAAGTTTAAACACCATAGGTAAATCTAATTACACACAAGTAAGCCGTAAAATCTTTTTAAATCCAACAATAGGGAGTCAATCTTACGGGGTGAATATAGCGATGAATGCTAAAACAACTGTTAGTAGGGTGCGAAGGGAATGATTAGGCAATATCCTCCCTCGGCCCTCCGACCCCTGCTGTTACATCTTACTTAACACCCGCGCTATTTGATCGGACATCTGATTCCCTCTAATAATATTAACCTTTGGTCATGTTACACCTAGTTTTAAATATAATCTGAATTTTTAAATCAGTTTCTCAAACTTTTATGTTATTCATCATCGGTTTATTGAGTTTCATTTGTTTTATAATTGAAATTGAGACGAATTAAGTAATCACGAATTATCTTTATTGCCTCATTTAGGATTTTAATAGATAAAGAAATAATTTTAAATAATTTAGGTTAATAATTATTAAAAAGAATCCTTATAAGATCAGTTTATTATTGTGTTGTGTGTAAAGTCTAAATGGTCTCTGGACATTTTTTTAAAGATCTCGTTGAGATATCAAGCTCGACTGTTCCAAGGTGTGCGGTCCTTTGGAACACAGAAAAAATCAATGTAAATCAACGTAACCAATAAAATATGAGCATTTATGCGCATCTTTTTAGCAGTCTTTTTTATGAAATATGATCGCTGCGTAATTATAACTCATAGGATACTTCTCGTGGACCTACAGTTATGAAATTGAACACGAAGTGAGAACTTACAATACAAATAAAAGAAATAATCCAAAAAGTTAAAATTTAGAGGCCGCACATGGGCATGTGACCGTTGACCTACAACCCTGAAATTGCTACAGACGACGAGCTTGACCAGTATTTTTTACTACATAATTCACAACAATTTAATATAATACAATAAAAACAATAAATAGACATACTTTTAGTTTTAAGCGAGAGTTTTACACGAGAGTTTTCGTTTGGATGGTAAAAATATAGGTACATTATTTTCTATTAAAGCTTGTATTAATAAAAAAAATGTTCAAATATCTAATTGAGCTTTATATTCAAATTCTAATGCCAAGCTTATATATCTCAGATATTAAAAGGATCCATCACCGAGGCTTTGTGGTGTCACCCTTTTCTCGGTTAATTAGACAGTCATTGTCATAAGCTGTTTGTTGTTTAATTTTATAATGAGATTTTCTTTCGGGACAACTGGTACGTTTACTAAAATCATTTAAAAAAATCTTTAGCGGCTTTTTTTAGAAATAATATACTAGCAATTAAATAATATGAATAAAATATAATATAAAAGCTAAGTAACAATAACACTATAGTATCAAATTTATGAAGAATAAAAACTGTAGAATTTTTTGAAAATATTGTTATAATATATTATTATAAATCTAAAAGTTTATTTTATAAATATTTTAAACAAACAGTTAACACTGCATAATTTATTAGCAATAAACATACAATTTTAATAAAGTTAGTGAGTAATACAAGTCAATAAGTTCGAAGGGTAGGACGCAGATCGGGATTAGCTAAATCCCGGCATGGATACGCATGATATGAGGGTACTAGCTACTACAGTACTGTGTGGTCTAAATTATAGGCTATTTGTTTATAATAATCTAAAGTTAAATTTGTCAATATATACAACATTCTGTATTTAGTTGATTTATCGTCATTTTTTTTTAATTAATATAACTAATTGGTTTTTAAATAAAAATATGTTTTAATAAAAGAAAACTACTGTTTTAGGACATAGTTATAGCAACAATTTGTCTTAAAGTAATTCAGATTTTTTTCCTCAATTTAATATAAACTATATAAGTGAATGAATAAAGGTTTGCGCTTATTCCTTCACCCATTTTCTAAACATGCAGGGGCGGCTGCAATACAACAATCAAAATGCAATGGCGGTTTTAATATTGTCGACGATTTATAAGGATAAGTCAGAGAGAGTAAATATTAAATTTGTTAGCGATACTTGCAGATTAAGTAGGAGGGACCTCTCATTGCTCCCCGGGGATTGTTTGAAATGAATTTAATATTTTATTTGTAAATAAATATATACGTTTCTACGAATAGATTTTATTTTTAACAAATAGTAGTCATTGTTTTGTTATATAAATAAACTATGAAGATAGATATTTATCTTAAAAAATATACATAAATACTTAATTTATTGACGATACGATCTATTTTTTTATCAAAATTTTATCATCAACATTCAACATTAACTATTTATCAAAGAGTTTCCTTAAACACAGAGTTATTCTGTGATTTGTTGGGTTTACGAACGATATTGCTACGAGTATACTGACATTATAGTATAGCTTCACACTTTAACCATCATAGTAGAAAAGGAAGAGATTTAGCGTCAATACTCTCCCTTCTCTATTTTTCCCCCCGGTTCCAAGCATTTGGTATTGAGTGGCGGAACCCAACGCCCCGCTTTGTAATACCAAAGTTGAAATATATATAAAACGTGATAATTGTGTATCGCCATGTATCGTTCCCAGTCAGACGCTATCCCACTACGAGATAATAGACTAATGGCCATCAGGCCATTGTAAAATTATTAACGAATCATTTAAAATAGAACTATTTAACTGGATTAATAGTGTATATTTAGTATTATACATTAAGAAATCCGACTTTTCGAACACTATGGATAGACTTTGGACTGTTCGTTTAATATGTGTAAAAATCCCTAAAATGAAAAAAAGACCTTATTATATTAAGTAATCACTTTGAATAAGAACATTTTGTCTATAAGCCTTAATTAAGTTTTAAAAATAAGTTTAGGCTTTAAGTACAGCCTCACACACACAATTTAAAAAAACATTTCACGAAAAAGCCAAGCCGCTTATTTCAAAACAGAAACACATTTAATACCGGGTATATTTTTATTTTTTTATGAAAATACATAGATTATAAACATATACATATTTCATACCTTTATTAAGCTCCAAATAAAGCAGAGTATCACGTTATCGGCAGAGTGACTGCACCATCTATACTCATTAGTTAGTCATCCCCTCAGTCGGTGGCTGTTACCTGATACGGAGCCTAAGTGCTTTCTACTGTAATTACTCCATACAGTAAGTAACTTGTTAACGTGAATTCAAAACACATTTAGTTACATTAAGGACGTAGTTGCGCAGGGGCACAAGCGTGTGACTATAACGCGAAGGTTTTGTATTTGATTCCGATTCTGGGGAATGAATTTTGTTTATTTTTTTTTTCGTTTTGGTAACAAGGCTAAGAGTGGCGTTGAGTTCCGTCACTCAATACGCAATGCCTTAAAAATTCAGTGGAAAATGGAAAACAGAGTGTCTTAACACTTAGTTTCCTCTGCCAATCCTGTGATATGAAAAAAAAAAGTAGATAGGTATATAAAACAAATTTAATTTCACTTAAGCTAGTATTGGAATAAATAAAAAGATCGACAATTTATCACAAAAGCTATATTAATACAAGCTATATTTATTAAGCTATATTACTTTTAATATTTCAACGCATTAAATTAATTAGATATTAATATATCTTTCAAACATGTAATTGTGTGTACAGAATAGATGCATGTTTTCATTTTCTTCACTTAATAAGTATCTACTATAGAAATTTCTATACATCAACTTGCATTCAATATGAGAGAATATATCCTCATTCTCGGCATCTAATAACAAGGTGTAAAACGTTTTCAGGAAGACGACAATAGAAATAAGTTGCAGTCGTAAGGCGTCGTAAGTATTCCCTGTACATAGGGTGGTACATAAATCTCCTCCATATTGCCTCCAAGAAACAACTAACCCTTGGCTGCCTCGTTATTGACTCTCACTCTCTCCCTCCGTCCCTCTCACTCTTGTGTTGAATAATGAGAGTGTCAAGATTTCCCTCTCCCTCTGATTTCAATTTACTCGAGACAGATTTTCAGGGCTTTGCAAGATCAGTGTGTAGTGTAGGTGAAAAATTGAGATTGGTCTTTGTATATATAATATTTATTGCTACTAATGAGAATTTGTATAAAGCAAATTGATTTGTACAATGAAATAGTTTTATTTTTTTAAGTTGAAGCAATTGTGTCACTTATTAAAAAAATAAAATTAAATCAGCTTCACGCTGTATCCCGCACACTGGACTTTCTGCTCCACTTTCTGCCGAATTCTGGGGGCATTGCGTGTTGATTGGCAGAACTCAACGCCGCGCTTGTCCTCGACGACAGAGCGAAGAAATCGAAATATAAATTTAAGTAAATATTTCATCTCCTCGAGCGGGGATCGAACCCACAACCAGACAGTTTTACCAAATCATTATGTAAAACTGTTATTTTCCTTTGTTTATATGACTTTATATTACGAATTAAGATAGTTAAGTAAGCCATTTTAGATTTTTTTTTAAGTTTTATGTGACAATTTAGCATATACTGCAATCTCTGTTTTGCGAAGTAACAACGACGACAGCTTTTTGTTTTTGCCACTATGTTTGAAATACCTACTTACTGGAATTTATAGGATTGTAATATATTTACGTGACTTTTGTTTTTTGTATAACATTGTTTTTTTTATTATAAAGTTTAAAAAGAACGAATGATTTTATATTGATTATTTATACAAGTATTTCAGCAAGAACTTGCTATACTGTTCTGGTTTTATCATTAAGGTGAAGTTGACTAATAAAATATTTCGATATAGATGGTAGGTACATAGTGAAATATATAAAAGCAATGGTGGATTCGAACAGTACCTAACTAATATATAACATATGATTATAAGGTAAATGAGATTGGTAGAGGGAACCTGGGAACCTAATCCGTTTCCATTATAAATATGAAATATTTCCCGAGTGGAAATCGAACCCGCAACTGTCATATTACATATTACATAACATAACAGCCGCGGTTCTACATCAGGTGTCATCAAACTAAAATATAGCTTAGATTCTGCCCAGGCCTAATAGCTACGCAATAAAAATCATTCAAAGCCAGTAGTTCCGAAGATGTGCTTGGACAAACAGACAGACAAAAATTTTATCATAGATTCGTGTTCTATTACTGTTTTTTATATTAAATGGACAGACACAATTTTTACTGTTTTATTATACTAAAGATACATTATACTCGTATTTTGTAGTAAAACCTAAATTTATTTATATTATTAAATATATCCTATATTTAAAAGCAGTCATTTATTCTGAAAATTTATATTTTATAATCGAAAAATGTGATTTTTTTTAGAATTCAATGTGAAGTATAAAAAAATGAATTATGAAATGGGTGGTGCCTACATACATTTAAAGAGGAGGAGTGATCTATAGAACACGGTCGCATCTGCTAAAATTAATGTATTTCAATATTTCTTTATGATTGGTTTTTAGGTAAGATTACATAATTCTCTATCTTATTATTTAGATTTTACTAAATAAAAACTAAATATATATTTTTAAAATTGTTAATTGAAGGCCACGATTTATTTATTCATTATTATTTAATAATGTAGAGAAAAACAATGAATAAAATCAAGAAGTCTAGAATTTATCTATTCGTCACCCTCTGTTCATTCTATGAAAACCAAATATAGCATTGGTTTCAGACCATAGTCTATGTTCGTCATGGACTTTGATTGTCTAAACATATAGACTGGATCCCAGGGCCACCAGACCTACGTAAGTTTAGCAAAGCTGAAATTTAAAGTGGTAATAGTCTATTATGTAGTTAAGAGGGTATACGTACTTACTAACTTGAAAGTTGGCACACGCACACCTACCTTGCAAGTTGAAACGCTCATATTTAAATATATTTTTAAGAATAGTGTAAAAAATGTATATTTATTACTGCCAGACCCTTTACGTGGCTCTTTAGTTCTGCCAGATATCCTAAAGGTTGTTTAAAATTGGGGCAAATTACGTTATACTAGCAAGCTTTAATTTTACATCTATAATTTACGGAGTATTTCGAAGCCCATTATAAGAACCCACACCAATCCGAAGGCTTAATCATCCTCCCAGACAGAGATGTACCGTTGTTAGTGAGTACGTATACTGTCTGTCAGCTTTGCTAAAATGGCGTAGGTCTTGCGGTCCTGGTATCTTGGACTAAAAATATTTGATGTTATTTCTATTACACATTGAGGAACTACAAATATATAACTATAATTTTTTACCGATTTCGAAAAAGATGTTACCAGTTTGATTGAACGTTTCCACAAACTTAAAAACAAACCAAAAAGTAGAAAAAAGTAGGTATTTCAGGTACTCCAAACTAAAGATAAGTGAAGAACTTGATAATTTGGTTGAGACCAGTCATGCCGTAGTGTTACTGCTTATTGCGACTGGTTGTGGGTTCGATCTCCACTCGAGAAAGTAATAATTTATTTAAATTTATATTTTCATTTCTTAGCTCTGGTATGGAGAACGGAGCGTCTTAACTTTAGGTTTCCTCTGTCTACCCTGCTGTGTGAGGGATACAGCGTGATGTTGATTTAACTAAAAAACAACGGAATTAAATAATATCTTCTAAATAGATATATATACCTATAAAATATCATTTTTCTATAAAAAAATAAAAAACAACTAATTACAACAAACAAAAGCTAAAAAAAATATCATTTTGTCTATCAAACTGTTTTACTACAAGAATTTAGAATTATACTCATAAACTTATAAAGGTATGTATACCTATTTTGAATGTAGCGAGATTGGAACTTACTTCTCATGGAATCTGTCCATTTAATTAAGTTTTGTTGTTAAAAATCCTTATCAATGTGACCTATTTATTTATTTTTAATTTTGTAAAGCTATAAAATAAATGAAAGGTAATATTTTTATGAATCAACATCGATTGTAATTCTTTACATACGTCAGAGGCACGGAGACGTTGCAAAGAAATTTAGGATCCGTAAAGTCCGCGTGACATTTTATTTAATATATAAATTTTATAAAATTTTATATTTTCATATAATATCTTATATTACGATTCATAAAATCATAAATATCAATCATTTCGTTACTTAGAATCATTGCTCACAACAACGTCCGTTGGGTGCTCACGCGCAGAGTGTGCGGTCGCCATTCAAGATGCATCCCTCATTGTCCTTTTGTCCGTCTGTCAGTGGCATCCCAAACATGTATTCTCTCTAGATAGGAAAAAAAATGTAGAAAAAAATCAATGTTTACCTTTATACTCGAGCACATATTTTTATACAAAGTGAGCGTCTATAATAAGCTGCGTTTACAGAACATCGCTTGTCTACAATGCCGTAATGTGGGCTGGATTTGAAGGTGTGATAAATGGACGCGGCTAATGACACAACCTATGGAGCTAGGAAGTTTGCTAGCAACATTAAGGATATATTCATATTTTAATATGATATGAAACTATTAAAAGCTAAATAAGTACTTGTGCTAAACTGTAGAAGTGGGCTGAGGTTGTCGTAGCGCAGGGGCACAAGCGTGTGTAGGTAATGCGATGATTTTGATTTCGATCCTTACTTGATGGGAATTATTATTATTTTTTAAAATGTTCATTTCTTCACTCTGCTACCAAGGCAAAAATATCTAGCGTTGAGTTGCATTACTCAACACGCGGTGCCTTCGGAATTCAGCGGAAAGTGGGAAACGGGGAGTCTAACCATGTGTTTTCCTTTGACAAGAAACAAGACTGGTAGTAACAGTTGATTTTTTCATAAAAATAATCGAAACCAATGAAATCTAACTATTAAATATATCAATATTTCCAATGTATTCATTTGGTATGGTATGCAAGAAAATAGTGAAGCTTAAAAATAAATTGACCGTCAATAAACGAGAACAGTGTATTAAGGCGAAGGTCGACGAATGTTGGCACACCGCGCGTCTTTCGCTATTCAGCGCACTTATATTAGACAAGTTACAGTTTTGTAATTATATATATTTTATCACCATTACCTTTTGTTTCTTAAACGTTGACATCGTGTAGCGTTGTACTAAGTGCTTTGGCAGAGAAATGGAATAAGTTTTAAGGAGAAGAGAATGATGCATTCAGGTCGACTTTGACGTGACATAACATTTATTTAGGAATTTATTAAAGATTTGAATGTTTTGTGTGACATTTAATTTATAAGAATTGTTCTTTTCGCTTAATATATAATTATATTTTTGCAAAAGCTATAAATACAACTTCACGCTGTATCCCGCTTAAATAATAATATATTTATTTCAGTTTCACACATTATTTAGCTACATAGAAAGTTAAGAAACTAGTAAGTTAACAGTATGATGCTAGTTCTTGTAACAGGAGGCGCCGCTCTTCCATAAGCTTGTAGCAAGCTAAGGGAGCCTAATGTTTATTGTTACTTTCCTTTAATTTCTGAAGGCATTGCGTGTTAAATGGCGAAACTCAACGCTGCGCTTTGCCTCTAGCCCAGAGTGAAGAAATGAAAATATTAAATATTTTATTTCATCGCGAATCGAACACACAATCTATCTCGCTTACAGAAGCCTCAAAAAGCTATCGTTTAAACAAATTTATAATCAGCTACGAGACATTAAAAGTGAAATACTTTCTAGCCGCTGCACATTTGTGCGCCTCACGAAGGCTACCACGCACTCACTGGGTGGTCATCTCATTCATACACAAGGAACAGTATAAACAGACGACCACAAGCCATTGCTTCAGCTAACCGGACGTTTCCGTTCGGATATCGGAACAATCAGTTAAGTGACAATGAATAAAATGCCTTCAAATGTGGAGCTATGGAGTTTCTACTTAAACATTAATAATATTATTGCAAGATAGGTTTCACAATAGGTTTTTATTATATAATTCTTAAAAATCTTAATAAATATCATTATTGTATAAATTGTAAATAGTTTTTAGGTAATTAAAGTTTGAAGGTTTTATTGTACTATATCTAATTATATGAAATAAAAAAATCCCTATACTCTAGCTTAAAAATAAAAAATCGTAGTAGAGTATGGTGAAGTCGAGTCAAGTTATTTTTTCCTTCCAAGTCCAGTTTCTCACACTCTATACGTCATAAATTAGATACTTCTTCACAAAAACATCTTAGCTAAGAAGTAACATTTATAAGAAACTAGAATTGATTGTTATTAGATGTTTCTCTATTATGAATTGCATACTTAAACATAAATGACATATGTGAACCAAAAATATTGTACCCTTTTTTACGAAAATTGTGTGGACAGTTATGCAAACGGTTATGTTTATGAAGAGAAAGAGTTCAGAATGCTACTATTTTGTCAAAATAATGCCCAAAAATCTCATTAACTTAATAAGATAAACATAACGTACACACTACCATAAGTTTCACAATATACACTTTTGCATAAAATGAGATTTACAATGCTAAAGCAACGCGTATATGTGAGATATAATATATTAACGGTAACGTTGTTTTTTTAATAAATATAATAATATTTTTTTGGTTGTTTGTCTTAGCGTTTGAACCAATCCATCCACTACCATATATATATATATATATATATATATATCAGCTCACAATATTCTACAAAATTTACTACTTCATATCATTTGTGCTTTTTCTTATAGACAAATCACGAAAGACGTGACACCTGTCATCACAAAACCAGGCTATTAAAAAATAAAAAAATAATATTTGACATTTTAAATTCAACATGGACTTATTACAAGCTTTTATTTGACTTGCCGTGTTAGTATTTGTGTTAGTGTATGTAAAGTTTTGCAAGGTCAATTTGACCTACTTCCCGGTGTCCGAAAGAACTGAAATTTAGATTACATCTTCAATTCCGATAGCAATGAAATTACATCTAATCCATATTGTTGTTAATCGGAAATGGCCGCCGCGACAAAATGGCGGATTATAAATTTTTGCACAATACACCTTATATCAAATGAAAGTGCTTGGTTTGTAAAATATTATACAGCATAAAAAAATCTAGAAAGCTTATGTAAAAATATTTTTTATACAATATATTTTTTATTTTGTAAATAAACTATTCCATAAAAATATAGATTTGGAATTTTCACATTTAATGTTAACGAGAGGTATAGGAGGTGTACCATAGTGCTAGGGCTTTTTGAATATTAATATGTTGAATTACTGAAAATTTAATAATATTTTTAATTCATTATACCAATCTTTTTCAGGCTTTGTTGGCGCTAACTACAGCTATTTATCTCCGAGTGTTTTTACAAAAAAAATGTACAATAAATAGTCGTACATAACAATTAATTACCATAGTGAATGTAAAGTACAAGACAATTCAACACGAGTCCTATATTTTTTTCTATTATTGTTCTTAGTATATATAACTTTACAAAAGGAAGAAAGAGTGTGGAAGTTGTCACTTCATAAACTAAAATAATAACTGTCTCGTCGTGGGAACTTAGTGACCAACGCATTCGCATCCAGCCATTACCTGACTAAAGATTTTTTTGCGTTGTAAAACACTTGTGATTCTAAATAGGTGTCCATTGAATAATACTTTAGAAGTTAGAGTACGCTTTTGATTCATTTCAATGGCCAAAATATTATTTCTTTAGAGAATTGACACTTGAAAGCTATATTGAACTTTGAAACAAAAGTGAAGGCTTAGAATCTAACACAGCAGGACTTTTTGATCTAGAACCAAAACATTCTTATATGAAGCTTAAGGAAAAAATGTTTAAATAAATATCTATAAAGTTAAATAAATGAAACTAAGAAATGATACTTATTTTATTTAATCAACTAAGATTGTTAAATTTTAATCATATAAAATTTAATCCAACTGAAATTTAAATTATAATTACATAGTATGTTCTATTAAACTCAAAATAAATTACTTTCACTAACCTAATCGACGGCAATACACAATCTCAATAAGCAAAAAAGTTATGATGAATGAATGCGTAAAATACAAAACCGGAGCCATAGTAAACAAAAAACTACCTGAGAGTGGCCATAATACACTAAGTTGTAGAAGTTATGAATGGAAGCCATGAATGACCGATTGGGCAGAAACTTCCGTTTCTTGGATACTAGACCCAATCAATTTTACGCATCACACGGTTGCATAAATGTGACTTGAAATAACCTCAATTTTACACTTATCAATAGAAAAATCGCTAATGCTTCACTGCCACGCATATTACATGAACGAACGCCTTTGCAGAATTCAATATTGTAGAAATGCAATCGTCTATATAGTTTATTTAACTTGCTAAATCCTATGGGACTGTAAACACATACTTTAATTTGATTCTTTATGTTTATTTATCTTTTTTAGGAATAGGTACCTATGTACATATCTTAATAATATTTTTTTTTATAATTAACAGAGAATATGTAACGGACAAGATTTCTATTGTTACACAATTAGAAGTAGATAAAAAAAGTTATTATTGAAATCTTTCTCAATAGAATATGAATGTATGTAAAAAATAAGATGCATGCGATCCAGTAAATATACATATATAGTTATACAAAATGAAACAGTATCTAATATAATATAATAATAATAATAATAATAATAGACAAAGGAAAATTCTAGATTTTACAATAGGTACATAACCTATATTCCATAGGTACATATATCACTGCAAAATATCTCATCTAATCAATGTTATTACCATTTAGGTACTAATGATTGTGATACTTAATATTATCGAACAATACCAACAGATAGATGTTAAATCGTCGTTATCAATATTGTTTATTATCTTTAAATATTGTAAAAGTACTTCACAATATAGATAAAATCAGTATTGCTTATCGAAATAATATCTATACATGTCTTACGATGGATTTAATTATAACATTTAATAACAACAATATTAATAGCCGACGACGTCCTGAACTAGAAACGCTTTACTAAACTAAGCATTACTAAATTTACTATTACCTATTTACCTATTGAGGTATCTATTGTTTATTTATGTTTTTTTTTTCATTTCTAAACTAACACCTTAATATATTTTAATATTCTCATTATTTCTATAGTGAATTCTTCGCTTTTTTTTTGTACGAAGGGGGTGTTCCTTCTCAAATCTTTCACGACTGGCGACGGTCTGTCTGGCTGTCTGTAAAGGTTGCACGTAAATATCTTACCATTGTAAATCCCTTTAAGGCGCGATGCGATGACGTGGGTCTTCTTTCCGGTGGCCAACATAAAGAAGCCAATTATAAGCGCTGCCCACGCGTATTCTCAAAGACCCTTCAAGTCGGCTTCCGATTTTCAAAGAATTAACACTGAATAGGTTAAGGATTAAAGTAATTCACTTATTTATTTGCTGATAGCTAGCATCAATCGATTTGTTTGTTGTTAAAAAATAGATATTTTTTTATGAAGTGAATTTATTTCATCCTGTTTGGAGACAAAACGTTTAAGAGTTTAGTTATTGCGAAGTCCTGCTTTTGCTTTTGTCACCGGTTAGCCCCCCGCCGGTATCTAATTTTCACATTTGTCGGACAATGGACAAGCAATAAAAGAATTGCTTTTTTAGATATAAAGTGCCTATTAAAACTTTTTTATTAAAGGATTCTGATAAAAAAATATACCTATACAAATAAAATTATGATAATAGTCATTCTTGTTATATATTTCAGGTTGTTCAAAACTTCAGGGTGTTTCAGTTGTCGATTCAAAACACAAATTATATGTGGTTTTAAACTTTTTTCCCTGTAGTTTGTTATGAGATGTGTTTAGACATATTTTGACTTATTAAACTACTAAAATTATATAATATAAAAAATTTTGAACTATAAAATAAGAATAATTTAAATCGAGATATCATAACTACATAAAATATAAATGTAAGCACATACGCCACAATACCGTCTTTTGCTCTTATAAGAAACTATATTGTACTATGTGATACTATATCTACTAATAATAAATAGGCTAGTCTTTATAAGCCTAAGTCTATAGCAATGGAAGAAGCAACTCTCATCATTGAGCCATCAGCGGAGCCGATTAGGTTGAGATTTGATAAAGATAATTAATCATGTCCCAACAGACCAAATGACCATTAGTTGCCTGCTGAATCACGGCCCAAACACGGTGGTCGTTCAAATGTATAAAGTACATCCTTCAGCTTGGTACTTGTGTACGTAAAAAAAAATATATTACACGCTGGGACAATTTAAAAAAATAATAAATACTTATTTTTCAGCTGCCAGTCGCATTTTACAACTATTATATATTGTCGACAGCATCTACAAATAAATATATTATGGCAACACCGTGTTGGTGGCCCGTAATTGTAATCTGTGGCCCGTTAATTGACATTTGACAGCTCTTTCACAACAATCAGCGGGATGCGATTGTCGAACAATAGAAGATTCCGGAAACGCTACCATATTGACGTCTCAATTTCGATTTTCCTGTTATAATGGTAACAAGGAACATGGGCCCAAAAAGATGCTATGAACTCTACAAACTCTATAGTAGTAGAGTCATATTATTAAAAAAATCGAAGCTACATCGTTTACAGACATGCATACAGATAATTACTTAAAATTACTTCTAAAACATTTCATTTAAAATAATTGAGGCCGGTCATGGCGCGGGGGTACAAGCGTGTGACTGTAAACGCGACACGTCGTGAGTTCGATTCCTACACGAAGAAATGAATATTTCAAATATTTCATTCCTTCGCTCTGGTGTCGAAGCAAACCACTCCAGAATTCTGCTGAAGGTGGGAAGCGTCAAAAGTCTTAAAACTAGGCATCCTCTTCTTACACTGCTACATGCTGTATCCCACAGCGTGAAACTGAAAATGAAACGTACATCACATGAACAATATAAAAAACAAGTTGTTAAAATGTCCTGCAAGCTAAAAACTATAATATAATTTAAGTTCCCCGTTGGCACAGCTCAAGTAATAAGGCGGAAACTTTTAAATGGAACGGACAGCAAGTATATAAACGCTCGCTTCGTATCGATTTTCTGATTTAGCTCCCGCTGATAACAGGCGACAGGTAAGGCTAACGGGCCACCTCACGATATTACATCCTTCTAGAATGTACCATAGTATCGTTATAGAGTTTTTTTTTCATTTGAACTAAATAATTACAGAGGCCGTCGTGGCGCAAAGGTACAAGCGTGTGATAGTAACTCTACGGTTGTAAGTTTAATTCCCACTTGGGGGATTGAATTATTAAATTAAACACAAAAGTAAATCAAATCAATTTCACACTGTATACCGCACACAGCAGGGTAGGAAGAGGGAACCTAGTGTCAAAACACTCCGTTCCCCACGTTCCACCGAATTCTGGAGGCATTGCGTGTTAAGTGGCGGAACTCAAAGCTGCTCAACACACAATGACTCCAGAATTCGCCGGAAAGTGGAGAACGGAGTATCTTAACACTAAGTTTTTAGGTTTTAGGGTGCCTAGGCCTACCCTCGATATAAGCGGGATACAGCGTGTATCTATAATATTTTTATAAACTATAGATAAAATTCATGGTAAGCTGTTGTCACTGCTTCTTACTGACTTACAACGAAAAACATACACACGTCTATTTTTATTTAAGATCAAAATAAAAATATTTTGTTTCAATATAACCTGTACGCCTTATCACGCCTAAACATATATAAATAAAATAAAAAAATAGAAAAATAACATATTAAAATACGAAAAACCCAAGTACCTAAAATAGACACGTTAAAGAATGCCAATATATTACAAGTAAAGAAGCCCATAGCACACAATTAGACAATGCAATGACAATGGCGACGATAAAAAGACTAATAAAATAAAGTATAGCATTAATAAAGATATATGGCGATGTAGCGCGGAATCTCCTTTGATTGGGCGGCGATTTATCGTGCGGAAATACTGTTACTCTGTAATATTTCCGCTCAGAACTGTTCGTTTTCCTTTTTTTTGGTAAAAAAGGGCGCGAGACGTCTTAATCGAACTACTCGTTCGAACTCATCGGACCCTCCAATGACAGTGAGTTATTGCTACGCTGTGTTGTAAAAGACATATGTTGTTTATAAAAAATATTTTTGTATAATACTTTCTGTGGACGCAATAGTTGTAGAGTTGAGGATATCTTTTTTTCATTGGTGGTAATATTTTACTAAGGAGACAAACGGCGATGTTGAGTACCGCTAAAAATACGCAATTTATTAAATTCAACTGAAAAGCGGAGAATGGAGTATCGTAATATTAAACTTCCCTCTGCCTACCTTGCTATATGCGGGATGACGTAATGACATGACATGAGCTAAGAACATTAAGATAAAAATACTCACATACTTTACGTATTGATTGAACCTACTCTAAATTAATTATGATTAAATAAAATTTCAGTTATAATAATTCTTTTAGGAATGTTGCAATCTGTCTCTGTCATCACGCGACACGCAATTCACTTGAAAAGCGTAACCCAAACTGTGAAATATTTACAGATTTACTTCGTTCATTTTTATTCAGTCAACAGGAAGCAAATCCACAAACAAATAATAAACGTAAATAGGAAATTTCTCGTTAGCACATTCGATAAGACAAATCTGCGCGCGGTCGAGCCCTACGGAATCGGGACGTAACCCCAAAACGCTCGCATCCGCCGACTATGATATATGCGGGGGTATTTCCTGACATCGGCCAGTAGCTACTTGATTTAGCGGAAAGTCAGATAAAACCTAATGCGAACAACAAAAAATATATATCACAATACCAGCCATAAATATGACGGCCTGTCGTAAACCTTTATGTCTGTGCGTTCTAGCTGGCACGTGAAAAATGGGACTTGCGATACAAATAGAATAGAAAAACTACTAAACATTTTTGTGAGCCGAGCGTCGGATAGTAACGGTATTTTTCGCGAAACGTTGATACAATCCAGGCACTAGCTACATAAACTTCCATGCACATATTTTTTTTTATATATATATAAGATAAAAATGGCGTAGCTGATGTTAAAATATATTCATAGTTACTACACAATTTGAATATCAATATATATATTTCATTCCATTTTACAAATAACATTAAAGTATTATACAGTTGGACCTTAACCCACATAGCAGTCGCAGGCACGTCGACAGGCAATTTTCAAAGCGAAAATCATCGCAGGGAACTGAGTTATTAATATTCGTTAGATACATAACGTGTTTATTAGAGACGGCTGTAAACCCCGCGTGAGGGCTGGTTAGCCGCAAAATGGGCGCCGCGCGTGCCAGCTAAGCTCTTACAATGTTCTTGAAGCCAGGAGCGTGCTTCATGACTTTGATTTACTTATTGGATTAGCTGCTATCCATGTAAATTGTGAAAATGTAATTTGTGCACTCTCTAATATTTCACTATACACTTGCACACAATCAAAATGACGTTTATAGCTTTAATGTTTTATTTTAATAGTACAGTAATATAAGTAATGATGAAGAATTGAAAAAAATTAAAACATGATCAAATTATGTTTTGAATCCAGTGGTGGTGCAGGGACACAAGTGTGTGACTGTAAACGCGACATGTTGTGGGTACGACTCCCACTCAAGGAAATTAAATATTTAATATTTTCATATCTTTGTTCTGGTGTCGAGGCAAAGCGCGGCGTTAAGTTTCGCCACTCAAAACGAAATGCCTCTAGAATTCGACGGCAAGTGAAGAGAGGATTGTCGTAACACAAGGCTTCCTCTTGACCCTGCTGTGCGTGGGATAACAGCGTGACGCTAAACAAAATGAAGTTACTGTGTAATATACTGGTTACTTTACGTATAATACGTATTAATATAGATAAAACATACTCCATAACCTGATGGAGGAACAAGGGTGTAAGGTGCGGAGTGCACTGCATCAATGCCTCGATGCTCTTATCGCGTTTCAAGTCGATTGCGCGCTGACCGGCGGCGCGCGGCACCCGCTCGTCCATCATATCATATAACGATATTACGCTTACATCGACAATATTGTTTCATTTTCATACGAACACGTGGCAGTCACTCAATTTTACCCACTCCTCCTACACTCTTAGTTTGGTTTTTGCAAAGCACTTTACTGTGTGGCCGTTCTTGCTTTTACTAATGGATGACAAGTTAGTGTTCAACCAACTGAACTACTTTATTAATAACTAGCGGCCCGCCCACGGCTTCGCCCGCTTAAAATACATGATTATTGATTTAAGCAGAATTGATTGACAACTATAATAAAATAAAATAAATAAATAAATCAGCTTCACGCTGTATCCCGCACACAG
>DWQW01000123.1:0-79628 GCA_018249695.1 Heliconius erato demophoon
TGAAATATTTACTTAAATTTATATTTCCATTTCTTCGCTCTGGTGCCGAGGTTAAGCGCGGCGTTGAGTTCTGCCACTCAACACGCAATGCCTCCAGAATTCGGCAGAAAGTGGGGAACGGAGTGTCCTAACACTAGGTTCCCTCTGCCTACCCTGCTGTGTGCGGGATATAGCGTGAAGCTAATTATTAATTAAATTATTCACTGACATTTAACAGAGTATATTATATAGGTAAAAAGAACATAAAGTTACAAAAATATATACGTGTAATAAATAATTAGATAAATAATTTTATTTAAAACAATCAAAAATTCTTTGACGATAATGTCGTAAAAAAATCATATTAGAAGTCATTATAGTTGTCAATCAATTCTGCTTATTAAATCAATATTCATATATTTTAAGCGGGCGAAGTCGTGGGCGAGCCGCTAGTTACTAAATATTTGAATACAGAATAAGTAAAACAAATAACCATTTATAGACAAGTTTCAGAGCATATGAGGCCAGCCGTGGCGCAAGGGCACAAAGTGTGCCTGTAACCACGACTTGTTGTGGGTTCGATCCCCATTCGAGAAAATGAAAACTATTTTCATGTATATTTTCATTTCTTCGCTCTGGTGTCGAAGCAAAGCGCGGACGAGAACGGAGTGTCTTAACTAGATTTCTTCTGCCTGCCCTGCTGTGTGCGGGTTACAGCGTGAAGCTAATTCTTAGCATATAGTACATATTCAAATTCAAAATATTCTTGATTAAAAAGGCTTTCGCAAGCACTTATGAATCGTCAAACGAACATAAAAAGCCTGCTCAAAACACAGTTCTACTGCGAACAGCTTCCCACAAATTTAACCTTTGCTTTTTTCAATATACAGGTTACAATTACATTGTTTAATATAAAAATACAATGGTAGTTAGCAACATGGAAACTAATTTCGCATCTAAAATATGCATTCTGCGCTAATGTCCGCGCATACCCAAAAATTTATTTTTTGTCTTTAAGTTTAATTGTCGTACTATACTCATTTTTATTATTTTATCTAAACTGTCATTTAAATTGTAATTTAATGTTTTAACTAAAACTTATAGATGACGCTGATAAATTCTAAGTGCCCTAGGTACCTGTGACTGCAGACATATAACATAGCTCTTCTTTATATCCTATTTACATACATGATCAAAACCAAAATGTATATAATTTATTACATCTACTATAAATATGTATAAAAAATGTTATTTTTAATATAAATTTTAAATGGCAGAGAGAATTTATTGTTAAGACAAGTATTAAGAATACATCGTTTCCCACTACACACCCAATTTTGAGGACATTACATGTTGAGTTGCGGAATTCAACGCTGCGATTTGTCTCGTTACCAGAGCTAATATAAATTTTAAATGGCAGAGAGAATTTATTGTTAAGACAAGTATTAAGAACACATCGTTTCCCACTAGGAAGTGGGAAACGATGGGAAATATTGGGTAGGAACCCAATTTGAGGACATTACATGTTGAGTTGCGGGATTCAACGCTGCGATTTGTCTACTTACCGGAGCGAGAAAAAGCAAATAATACATTCCCTCGAATAAGAATCGAACCCACAACCGGAACCCACAACTTTTACTTAATGTTTAAAATAAAAAATAATATTTATATCAAAACTTAAAAAAAAACAACTTACTTCTATAATTTAAATGTAATATTTATATTAAAGCCTTAAAAAAAACAACTTACTTTTATAAACAAGCACAAATCAACAAAACAAAATACGTTTCACGATACACAATACAATACAAGGCATCGGTTAGAATGAAACTGCGTTATAATTCCGCGAGGTGGTTTTTATATACTACAGCGCATCTTGATTGCTCTACTTTAAAGTGTGGGTTAACTTAGATTATTTTATCTCTTATAATTTGCATATAGCATATAGAGTAGGGTAGAGGAGAGTATGGGCATAGGAATTTGGTCCGTGACAACTCTAATATATTATGGTGCCCATACCAGGATATTTACTGCTAAAAAAATTTAATGTAAAGATTTAAAAACGACTTTTACACAAAAAGAGCAGTTCAAAGTTAGGGTCAAGTCGGGTGTTCAGACTCTCCGTTCTGTCCTTTTCGTCTATTAACACGATTTTATTAGGGATTAAGAAACTGAAATTGACCCATTTGCCACTAATAGTCGCATAGGTGACAATACAATAATGTGGTATCAACGAGCTGGTCTGATGATGGCTCAAAGAGCTGTTAGTATAATGGGATTCTTCAGAGGTTACTAGTAAACCACTTGACTTTAGGGTTCTACACCTTGTAGCACCTGCATCTGGTGTGTTTTTTTATATATTTTTTGAAACTATATTATTTTGTGAATATGAACATATGAGTTAAAAATCAAATCCACAACTATAGCGTGTTACTCATCAGATAATATACCACTCCACCTGCACCTCAGTAATAAACTTATACTTTATTTTTAATTCAGAATTGATAGATTAAAATTATATATTTTTATTTTTATTTACTCGCTTAGATAGATCAAGCATTAACGAAATATGTAATACAATTTATTATGTTACTAATAATGATGTTTTAATCTTAAATTTCTTCAGCTTTGCGATACCTACGCACATCGCAGTAGCCACATTTTCGATAATTAATGGCAATGAAAAAACAGAGGCCAGTCGTGGCGAAAGGACACAAAGTGTGACTATAAAACCGATTGGTTGTAGGTTCGATCCCCACTCGAGGAGATGAAATATTTACTTAAATTTATATTTCCATTTCTTCGCTATGGTGTCGAGGCAAAGCGCGGCGTTGAGTTCTGCCACTCAACACGCAATGCCTCCAGAATTTGGCAGAAAGTGGGGAACGGAGTGTCTTAACACTAAGTTTCCTCTGCCTACCCTGCTGTATGCGGGATATAGCGTGGAGCTAATTTATTTTTTATGAAAAAACATAGTTCCCCTGAGTGGGGATTGCACCATCAACTATCGCGTTTATAATCAGAGGCATCATGTATGTTCCACTGCGCTACGACGGTTAATGCAAAGATAAACATATGATGTAATATATCTTAAATTCTATTTTGAGAAAAATCCTTGACGTGTACACACTACTTATTAGTTTAAGTCGAGCTTAAAAGCTAAGCTTATTGCACATAAAGCTCCTTATTATAATATACTATTAAATACAAATTTAGAAGGCCGCCCTGGCGCAATGAAACAACGTTTGACTGTAAACAAAATTGGTTATGGGATTGATGTCCATTATCTTTTTACCACTTTTTTACGACCTTCTAAGAATATATTATTTTTCAGTAATCGGATTCAAAACGATTCGTAAAGTATAAACAAGAAAAACAACGGTCACGTGGTGAGGAAGAGAGAGCATCATATATTGCATCACGAAATCTAACCAGCGCCCCTTTGGAAAAAATCGTCGTCCGGAAGGTCTCACTTCAGGGACAGACACTCGCATCCGATATAGTTCTTAGATCGCCGCGCAATGTGGCCATACCATCTCAGCCAACGCTCTTGGAGCTTACCCGCTACGTCACGGACTCCAAGACTACCTCGAGTGTTGAGTCCACACGTATAGTCACAATCACAATCTACACATGTGATGACACACATCCACAAATACGAAAAAGTAATTTAGCGAAACTTACCAAAAATAGTTGACGTCGATAATAAGTATTATTTAGTAAGCATAAAAAGAGAATTTTATAAATCGTTCCAATAATTCCCGAAATTAGCTCGTGCAACCAAACTATCTTTTCAGCTTTATAATAAAGTGATCATAAAAAGTATATTTAAAAGTAAATTTATATTTCCATTTCTTCGCTCTAGTGTCGAGGCAAAGCGCGGCGTTGAGTTCTGCCACTCAACACGCAATGCCTTCAGAATCCGGCAGAAAGTGGGGAACGGAGTGTCTTAACACTAGGTTCCCTTTGCCTACCCTGCTGTGTGCGGGATACAGCGTGAAGCTGATAAAAATTATAAGAATTAAATCAGCTCACGCTGTACCCGCACCCAGCAGGGTAGTCAGAGGGAACCTAGTGTTGAGACACTCGGTTCCCCACTTTCCGCCGATTAACTATAATAATTAATTGTATAAATTCGACTGGCTCGAAAAAAACTTATTTTCTATGTAAAAATTATGTACTATATGTACGTTCAACATAAGGTCAAACAAAATTTGTACCTGTTACTCATTTTATAGTGTATTTTCCGGTATCACGTATATTTTTCTATATAAACGCGGTAACTTTAAAGCAACTAACTGCAACTACGTAAAAACGTGATAATATCTAACTGATTCACAGAGGCATTGACCTTAACTCTTACGTCATTTGTCATGCTTTTAATCGACATACTAATATAATACACCAGTAATTTCTTGTATAAATTTATTTTTGTTTCTTGAATTTAGTGATACATTATTCAGTTTTTCAGTCTAGATATATAAAAATATTTTAGTTAGTATTCCCTCGATGAAAATGAGCTTTAAAAAAGTTTCAATTTTATTATATTTACATTCAGGACTTGAGACGCTGAAATAATACATACAGATAATATAAAATGCTGCTTGATTAACTTTTATAAAAAAACAAGTTATATTCAAGAGCATAAACAGCTAGATCCTAGTTAACTGGACTAACAATAAAACGAACATAATGTTTTCTTTTACCAGAATCAAGCGGAATTTTGTAAATAAGTGTATATTTCTTTCACCATTTGCCATACAATGGCTCGAAAATTAGGCGATGTGTGGGAACGAAGTGTCTTAACTCTAGCTTCCCTCTGTCTACTCTGTTATATGCGGGATATAGCGTGAAACTAAAAAAAAATTAATAAAAAATATACACTTACACTTTGCTTTATCTTTGAAAGCAATTTAAAATCTTAAAAAAAAAATCAGCTTCACGCTGTATCCCGCACACAACAGGGTAGGCAGAGGGAACGGAGTGTCTTATACTACGTTCTAGTATAAGACACTCCGTTCCCCACTTTCTGCTGAATTCTGGAGCCATTGCGTGTTAAGTGGCAGAGCTCAACGCCGCGCTTTGCCTCGACACCAGAGCGAAGAAATGGAAATATAAATTTAAGTAAATATTTCATATCCTCGAGTGGGGATCGAACCCACTACCACTCGGTTTTACAGTCGCACTTTGTGCCGCTGCGCCACAACTGGCCTCCTTGTTATAAATATATCTTGTTATAAATATATTTTAAAACAACATAAATAACGGAAAATTCTATCAAATATAATTTTTGATAGTATTGTAAGAATTTCACAATTTTTTGCTAGGTAGGTACTTAGTGTACATATGCTTCTAAATTGTTTATTCATAAGTATTTACAATGCCCGGATAGCTCAGTCGGTAGAGCATTGGACTTTTAATCCAAGGGTCCAGGGTTCAAGTCCCTGTTCGGGCGAACACAATTTTTTGTATTTACGTAAAGAAAATCTCTAAATTGATTAATTTTATAATAAAAAACAGATTATTATAAATTATGGTGTTTTATATTTTACAATATCCAACTGTGAAAATTTGGGCGTTCTTTTAATAAAAACAAAATCATCGAACAACATTAAACAAAATCAATGCATCTAAAGCAGAGGTTCCCTACCTTTTCTTGATCAAGAACCACTTTTATATCATTCTTGGTAGCAGGGACATAATGCATGTAGATATAATGAAAATTAACTGTTTTAATCAAACAAAAACTTCGCCTCACCATCCCCAGTCATAAAATTTATATCGGACCATATTTAGGCTTCTACGGACCATTAGTGGTCCACGGACCACTGATTGGGAACCAGTGATCTAAAGCAAAGTGGTTGGTTGACTGTAGAAAATAGAAATTCGACCCACCGCACTAATATTTTTCTCGAATTTCGATCTTGTAAAGACTCCGAAGGTACCACATCTTTAATAACAAAAAGGAAATGGGAATCTTAATGACAACGGAGCGTCTCAACATTAGGTTCCCCCTGCCCACCCTGTTATGGACGGGATACGGCGTGAAGCTAACTAGATATGTAGGAAAGTATTAATACTTTCGAGTTTTTTAATTGTTCTTTAATTAATTTTTATTTTAAATATAATTAAATATTATTTATTTTGTAGTTTTTTTTTTTTTTTTTACTTTTTGCATATACATATAGGTATATATTTATAAATATAATTTAAGATCAGTTTTTAGCTGTTCCGATACGATTTATTAGTTTGACTTACTTTAATGACGACATATTGACGACGCTATAATTGTACATTTATTTCTGATTTATTTTATAAAAACTAAAATTCGATAACAAATATCGAATTTTAGTGTCTTTAAAATAAATCATACAAACTTATTTCATGCAGGATGTCACGAAATGTACTTAGATTTGATCTAGATACTTTTAAATACGTGTTAAATGTGTAACCTTCCTCCAAGGTCCTAAGTTCAATGCCCATTTGATTGGGTACTAAACAGATAATGTTTATATATATAGCTAAAGAATTTGTCACTTTTTAAACTATAGATTTCTTTAGATTCATTTAAATGTTCTGCTATACCTCGTATATAGGGATACCTCCCTATATATATAGGCAGTGCGAAACTAAGAAGCTAGTGTTAAGACATTTCCATACTTCCACTCAATTTTCCAAGCATTCCGTGTTGAGTGGCGGAACTCAAAGTTGCAACTGGTCCTGTTACCAGAGCGAACAAAAGAAAATACTTTATTCCCCCGAATGAGAATCGAGCCCACAACTAACCCGTTTATAATCAGACGCTTCGCCGTTGCGTCCTTATTTGTATACCAAAGAAGCTTTGCTAAATGCATATAATGAAAAAATAGTTCTCCTTTCATCATTAACCTCATTAAAGTAAGATAATTTAGATTGGCGTTCCGTCGTGGCGCAGCCGCACCACATCTGACTGTAAGCTCGATGGTTATGGGTTCGATTGAAACTCGAGGGAAAGTTTATATTTATTTTTACCTCCCTACTAAGTTTTTCTGCCT
Organism: Heliconius erato demophoon; assembly: GCA_018249695.1. Lineage (NCBI taxonomy): Eukaryota > Metazoa > Arthropoda > Insecta > Lepidoptera > Nymphalidae > Heliconius > Heliconius erato. The sequence continues at coordinate 7,014 of DWQW01000123.1, forward strand.
ACCTACCTTTTTTCTATATGGGAAAAAAGCTGAAAGCTGCTTATTTTAGTGTTTCATTTGCTATTTTATTGTACTAGAGTATACAGAAACTTTACTAAACATAATATGTCAAAATAGTTCCTTATTCTTCATTTACCTAATTAAAATGAACTAATTTAGATAAATATCATGTAATATGCAATGTATGTATATTTGTAATTCAGTTTCAGTCCTTGAAACTTTCCCTCATACATTTGCATATTAAAGCAATAATGCCATTACGTGAGAGATCTGCTAATTGTTACGATTTTTGTTATCTATTTTGTAATATAGTACGGTTTGTACGTTGTACAACGTTATGGGAAGTGACAGTTGACTTTTCTTCAGCTTCACGATTTATCCCGCAAGATTGACAGTGTGAAGTTAGTTTCATGATATTATCAATTTTCTACCTGAATTCGAGACAAAGTGTTGAGTGATGGACGTTAACGCCGAACGAAAAATTAAAATACTCTACCCCCGGGTGGGGATCTAACATTCGCGTTTATAGTATCATGCTGTTTCACTGTAGCATATAGTCTTTAGATATATTTGTTTTTTTTTTAATTTTCATATTAAAATTTAAACCTAACAGGATTTGAGTCCATTCCCAATGCCCCATCAAATTCAAATTCAAAATATTCTTCATTCAAATATACTTTTACAAGCACTTGGATTCAGTTGAGAAAGGTGTTTTTTATTGTAATCACGATCGCAGATCGCTAATCAGAGATTGAGCTAGCCTTAACTTGAGGTAGACAGTAGCAATCGAGTGTTATGACACTCCGTTTCCCAGTTTCTACTGTACAGTACCTAAACACACATGGCCACACATTGGACCTATAAAAGAAAAAAACTGTCATAGCTACAAAATTAAATTACATTGTCTTGCTTTTTATAAATATCATCATGTAATAAAACGCTTTTATTTATTACAAAAGCAGAACGGAAGAGAACTACTTCCTTTGAGAGGCGTTCATGCGATGCCAAAAGCAACCACACTTAGTGATTTATTAAATAATAATACTACCTGTTGTGTTTACTGGAATTTTGTTAATTTTTTAAGGTTCTGTACCCAAAAGATTCAATTGGACCCTATTACCAAGACTCCACTGTCCGTCCGTCCATCCGTATGCGCCAGTGACAGTTAGACAGTTGAAATTTTCAAAGATGATTTATTTCTATTATATTTATTTCTATAATATTTTCATTTCTTCGCTCTGGTGTCAAGGTAAAGCGCGGCGTTGGGTTCCGCCAGTCAACACGCAATGCCTCCAGAACTCGGCGAAAAGTGGGGAACGGAGTGTCTTAACACTAGGTTCCCTCTGCCTACCTTACTGTGTGCGGGATACAGCGTGAATCTGATTATCGAGAAAAGCTAGCCGCTAGCTAGCCGGCTATAATACGAATACATCACGCTAGTCGTTTCGATGTAACTCACTGTAGTCCGTACTTTATGTGTCAAATACAACAGAGGAGTGAAGCCAAGAGTGAGACGAGAGATAGTCTACCATATCTTATATCTATAGTATATTTAACATGGTCTTGTGATCGATATTTAAAAAACGCAGATCATATTAGTTTCATTACCTGCATTTCTATTTTTTAACAATACCTAATTCATCCAGTGTAAGGTCATTGAAATCACGAAGTATAACATGTCGAAATGTAACAAGCTACTTATTAGATAGAGATTTGCTCGCCCGTTTGGTTTTCGATCACGATTTTTTGATAATTATCCTGTATTGATGGTGATTTATGAAAGGTGGTGATTTATGGAGGTACGGTGGAAGATGTATTTTGAAATTTAGTTTACTTCGTAGTATTAAATGATTTTATTATATGTAGGTAGCTTCCCGCTGTATTCCGTGTACTTATAGCATTAAAACTACCACAGTTCTTGAGACAATGTATGTGGCGAAGCTTAAGGCCACGCCGTCTTGTAACCAGAGCAACAGTCTTAAAATAATTCACTTCCCTGAGTGGGAATCGAACCCATAAACATTGCATCTACAATCAGACGTTGCCTCTGAGCCACGACGATCTGCAAATTACTTAATAAAATTTATTTTTCGTTTCGTTACAATAGGATAGGTATAGAGAATTTAATCTTAAAGACACTCCATGCTCCACTTTCTATCCAGGGCCTCAAAAGCTTAGCCTATGGAAACAAGGTAGTGGAGAGGTATATCACCAATTTTTATCTTTGTAATTCTTTCAATCACTTTTCAATTTTTCAATCATTTTATTGATACCTTATGTTAAGTTGTGAAGAATATAATTTACAGAAAAAAAAACAAATAATTAACTATCACAGAATCAGCTATCACAGAATAAGATAAGATAAAAATAGAATAAAATAAAATAAATTGAAATGATAAAATAAAATGAGGCCAGTCGTGCCACAGTGGCCCAAAGTGTGACTGTAAAACCGATTGGTTGTGGATTTGATCCCCACTCGAGGAGGTGAAATATTTCTTAAATTTATATTTCCATTTCTTCGCTCTGGTGTCGAGGCAAAGCGCGGCGTTGAGTTCTGCCACTCAACACGCAATGCCTCCAGAATTAGGTAGATAGTGAGGAACGGAGTGTTTTAACACTAGTTTCCGTAGCGTGAAGCTAAAATAAAATAATTGTAGAAATTTAAGTTGAAGAGTATTTTCAATCTCCCACATCACGCGAGACAGATAGAAACTAATAAATGAAAAATGAATGTAGGGTACTCGACGAAACCTCACGCTGCACTTAGTACTATCACCGCCTCTATCATATTCATGAAGCATCGCAATTTCGCAAAGACTTTAAGATTTTATCAAAAATCATACAATTACTAAAGTCCTTTTATAATCAAGCCATTTTAAGTAACTCCTTACAAAACTATCGTGAATCTATTAGCAAAGCATCCGATGCTACCACAGATAATTGTTGAATTGCGACAGATCAAATAAAACAACTGGAGCACAGATAAAATAGGCATTTAAAGTTTTGAAATCTACTGTTTATGTATCGTTTAACTTAGTTATATGATACCTTCTGTATATAGTTTAGTGCTCAACTGACACTCTCGATACGCCACGATTAAAGAAGTTCAACTGAACTATATGAAACTAAAGTACTATATTTAGGTATATATCTACATATTATTTCTCTAAGCTTAACTCTGAAATATATATATGCTGGAAATTATAAAACAAAAGTAAAGCTGCTTTATTATATTTAAAAAACGAGAATATTTAGGCAATCATGGCGCAGGAGCATAAGCGTGCGACTGTAACACAACAGTTATAAGTTCGCTTCGGGAGTGTGATATTAATAAGAATATTTAATAGATTCATGCGCGGCGGTAAGTTCCGCCACTTAATACGCAATGCCTTAGAATTCGGCGTATAATGGAAAACGGAAATCTTAATGGGAACGGATTGGTTTAACTCAAGGTTCCCAGGTTCCCTCTGCCTACTCTGCTATGTAGGTGATACAGGGTATTCTTAATGTTTTTTTAGTTAATATTTTTTTATTTTCACGCATTATTCCTGGCAGGACCCTGTGTGTCTACAACAACTACAAGTGGTATCAAAAAGGCCAAATGACAATTTTTTCACTATCATTGACATCTTCATGTAATCTGATTTCTAAAATGTATTAGTAAAAAAAAGTTACATCACATCAGAGATTAAAACAAATATTCTTGACAAAAAATCCCTTTGTCCATTCATACTCATAGTTCACCAAATTTTTACATACAAAAGTTACACAATGTGTCCATTGTATTATAATGAACTAATTCTTCTCCCAAAACTGACCTTGCTTTCTTCATAACGAAAGTATCGTCGAATATGGCGAAAATACAATAAACTAAACGGATTGGTTCAAGTCAAGATATTTTAGCGATTCTTAAGCCATTTTATATTTATTTTTCTTTGTCATAAGTAGTTCTAGACGTTTCTTGAGTGGCACGGCATCACTACGTCTTATTGTAAAATGCGACAGTTGTGATACGATTCCCATTTGGTGAAATGACATATTTACATTTGTTCGCTCGGATAAGAAGACAGAATCCCGCAACTCACACAATGCCTCGAAAATTGAGGAAAAGAGTGTTGTAACACTAGGTATATGTCTTTGACATTAGATCACTAGCACTCTAGTTCCTCTGTCTACTCCGATATATACGAGATACAACAAAATGAACAAAATATTAAAAAAACTCCGCTACGTTCTATTAATTAAGCCACTCAGTTTTTCAAGCCGACAACCCGCTTATATCGACCTTGCTCCAGATACAGTACAGCTAATACCATCATATTATGTTGTACCTAATTCGGTAAAATTTGTAAGACACCGACAAACAGATGAGTCACAGACAGATTAACCACAAAGTTTTGAGTATGTCCTTTTTATATATTTCTAGCGACCCTCACGCGGCTGCGCCCACTTAAACATATTGTTATAACATAGCCAAAATATTTTTTTAATACATAAATTTTAAATTACGTGTTATTCTGATGTACATATAAGCTATATTACTGTAATGCAGTGGTTCCCAACCGGTGATCCGCGGACCACCAGTGGTCCGCAGAAGCCTAAAAGTGGTCCGCGAACAATTTTAATTTTATGACTGGGGATGGTGAGGCGAAGGTTCTGTTTAATTATCACAGTTAATTTTTAATATACCTACATGCATAGTGGTCCCTGCTACCAAGAATGATATAAAAGTGGTCCTTGATCAAGAAAAGGTTGGGAACCCCTGCTGTAATGGATGCACAATTCTAACAGTAGGGTACAGCATTCTGTTATCCAATTTGGTGGAACCTTTTTTTTAGTTTCACGCTGTATCCCGCACATAACAGTGTAGGCAGAGGGAACCTTGGAAGCTAGTGTTAAGCGCTGCCTAAGCGAAACTCAACGCGACAGCGTAATCTAATATCGTTATTTGTCAATTTACTACAACCAAGAAATGAAAGTAATTTAAGTATAATCATCCCATCCCTAACCTCCAACTCTCACGTATGGTACTGCTACACAATGGCCATTATGGAGATTCTTGCTATATCTAGATTAGATATCTTAAATTCACAGATTAGATACACTAGGTAAATATTAGGTTCCGTTTATAATATATTTAAATGTGTAACGCCTAGAACACATATAAAGCAGAGAACTTGAAGAGAACTTAATGTAAAAAATCAAAAATCAAAAAAAGTCTTTTATTTTTTAAAATAGTTTCATTACGGCTTTCACTCGTGTGGTGAATGGGAACAACGAAAAGTTTTTATATGAATGGTCTATTCGACAGTAAAATATTTTGGTCACTCAGATTAGCGCGTTCAAACAAACGAACTCTTGAACTTAATAATACCTATTTTCAGCAATATATTTCGCTAAATATAAAAATCGAACCCACAATCTACGTAAACTGACCACTAAGCTATACTTCTGACCGCAATCATTATGCACAATATTACTTAATTGAAAATGTTTCTCATATATATCAAGTAGATTTGAATCTACATTACATATAGGATCCCATGCGGTAATACTGTCTTCCGCAAAAGCGTTTTATGTGCGAAAACTTAAGTTAGGTACTATTATTACGATTACGTTTTAGAATTTATATTATAGGGCACCAGTTGTAGCAATTTTGTTTGGATTAGAAGACGTAAAATCTTGTTTTACCCGTTCCCGAAATCCTCAGTAGTTCCTGTACACTCCCCATGGACTCTAGATGCCAAATTTCATAATTTTATATTGCGTAATTTCGAGTATTCTTAAGGTTTAGATGTGAATAATCAGTAAGGGAATCGTTTTATCTATACATAAAAAAAAATAATTAAATCAGGTTTTCGCTGCATCCCGCACAGAGCAGGCAGAGGCAGAGGAAACCTAGTGTCAAGACACTCCGTTCGTCACACGTCACGTTTATTTACGCGATACTAAAATTACTATAACAAAAACAAACAGTTTTATAATTTTTGTTTGTCTGTCTTTGTTTTTGTTTGTCCCGGGTAATCTCTGGAACAGTGGAACCGATTTAAATGTGGATTTTACTGAAAGATACAGAGGATGGAGCTACATATAAGATATTTTTTGTTTTGAAATTCCTGCAGAATCCGAATTTAACAAATGTGTACGTCAGTAAAATTTTAAAAAATATTGAATGTTTACACCGTCCTCACAACTTTCGTTTTTTTCGTCGATTGAAAACGTAATTACTAGTATTACTTATAGGGGCATGTTTTAATACAATAAATCATGCTTATCACACAATATGACATATTCTATACTAGATGGCGCTAAAACTTATTGTAACAATATCTGTCCAATATTTTTTAATTCAACCATCATCTATTTAGTAACTTTATATGATTTTGGGGATAATATGTCCTTAATGCCCTTTTTATAATAGCTTTGATTAACATCATTTATGCATATAAAAGTTAAAAAAGATGACTAATTCTTTTTTAGGTTTAAAATTTTTTTTATGCTACTTACGTATATAAAAAAAATTTAATATCTTATTCCGTAAATAAATAAAAAAGTGTAATGCTTAAAAATAAATATTTTTATTTCAAATAAAAGATATTAACGCCATCTAGTAACGAGTAGATCAACAATTAAACACGTGTTCTTCGGTATTTGTAAACAAAGGCGGCATGCCTTTGCATAAATAGTAGCTTCATTTTTAAATAATTCATAATTTAATATACAGATAAAATATTTTTATATGTAACAATTAAATTTTTTGTACATGTACATGGAGGACGGGAACGGAATGCCTAAACACTGGGTTCCCAGGTTCCCTATGCTTACCATGTTATGTGCGAGATATAGCGTAAGTTAATATATACATAGTAAAATGTACAATTTTCGAAATTCTAATTTCTGAGATATTTGTAAATTAGTCGAAAAATATCGTTTTATTTTTTATTCTTTTGATCTATTATTAACACCCTAGAATCTAGGGTGTTAATAATAAATCAAAAGATTATGAACATCCCTTTTAGGGCCTAGAAGGGATGTTCATGACATAATTACTCGTCAAAAACGTTTTTTTAGTACTTTTAAACTAAAACACTTTTACTATATATTATCAGAACATATATACATAAGTAGTTTTAACAATTTTAAAAATTGATTTGTATTCTCCACTTTATGAAATAAAATAAAAACTTTTTTTTGTATGTCTTCTAGGCTTTCCAATGGTATAAAAATGTACATAATGACAAAACAAAAACCGAATTTAGCAAGTTTACACTCTAATCCGACGACAACATACATACCAAGTACTTAATATATTATCCAAGATTATTCTTACAATGTAATTACGAACAATATTAACATATTTATAGCAGTACATAAAACTTTTTAAAATTAAAAAGATATATGTATTACAATAATATAAATTCAATGAAAACAATTGCATAATATCGAAATCAAACTTACACTGTTTAAAAATATTAATCAATTAACACTAGGTGAGTGTCGGCTTCTTTGATCTTTACACAAGGAAGCCGCCGCATAAACCAAAATAAGCATTCGTAAAGAAATCGTTAAAGAAGAAGGTGTGTTTTAAGAATATTATTAAATTTCGTTATTTTTGACTGTAAGTACTATTTAATATTTAAACTTTTTTTCTATTTATAACATAAAAATATAGTCAAGAGTCACTCGTTTCTCCACTTTTCGAAAATTGTTTAGCAACACCTTAATTTTGGGCAACCCATAATTCGAAATTCTTCTGTTATTATATAATTTATCATATATTAGATGAATAATTTAAATTATAATTGCTTAGTGTATTTGTATAGGGCGGTGTCCACGATTATTTAAACTTGTGTGTATATAAATATACCTATTTATTTTGCTTTTTATTATTTTATTTACTGCGATATATACTTACTACTAATTTGTATACACATTTATAGTACATATTAATGGGTATCTCCATACATTTAATTCATTAAATAACTAGGTATTTAGTCTACTAAATATTAGCGCCCATTTAAAAAATGCGTAGAAGTAAATTGTATATTTTTAAAGATAGATCAAATCGAAGATAGATTTTTTTAAATCATTATCCTAAAATTTTTACTACTAAACAACAATTAGCGTTAGTTTTTTTATGAATTGTGTAATTATTATTCTTCTTTACTCATTATTTGTATTATAATATATACATACATAGGTATATCCATACATACATCAATTTAAAAAAATAGAATTACCTAGAATGTTGTACAAAAACCATATTTAGAAAAAAAATAGGAATATTTTAAATCTTCTAAAAAAAATCTAATTGCAATTTTATAGCATCGCTAGTTTATAAAGTTATTAAATGATTAATTTTTCACGCCATTATACTTTTTGCATGAAAATTAAAATATAGAACAAGATGGCTACCTAAGTACTAACTACTTGATTATATATTTTTATATTATAATAATAACAAAATGTTTTTAATGTGACATTTGATATTTCAGAATATTATGTTGCCATCTAAGGATATGGATTTTATTGGGGATATAAATAAGTTATTCTCAAGAACTACAAGCAATGGTGAGTTACGTAATTTATTTCATAATATTTATGAGAAAGAAAATAAAATTAACCCTTGATTGTTTGTACATCGTATATTTTTATACATAACTGATATATAGAATATTTTGATAACATGTTTATTATTTCATAGCCTACATTTACAATAAATATGTTATCCTTACAATAACAAAATTACATTTATTTTGTATACACGGTGGTAATTTCAAGTCTGCTATAACACAATACATGAGCTCATTGAACAAGTTGAAATTAAAAACAATTTAAGCAAAGCTGCTCTGTCCTAGATACTAAAAGATCTACACTTTAATTGTAGAAGCATTACGTGTTGAGTGGCGGAAATCAACGCCGCTCTTCACCTCTTTATCAGAGCAAGGAAATGCAAATATTAAATATTATAATTCCTCGAGCGGAAATTAAAAACACAACCTATCGGCTTTAAAGTCGCACTCCTGCGCCACGACGCCCTGTCGACCTAAACTTTGATATAACACTTATTGTAGAAACTATAATTATAAGTAGTATATGTATGGTCATAAATAATCAACTACATATATTTTTTTAATATACTTATCTAATATAGATTTATATAAATTCCAGATGGAGATTCATTTGCCTATACATCACCATTCCACACTGGCAACAGATCTTCCTCATCGGCAGACTCAATTTCACCTGAAGCCTACTTTGATGTATACCGTCCTGAAACACCAAGATATTTTGACCTAACATCCTTTGAACAAAGTTTAAATCAAGATGTAGCTAATATATTTGATAGAACATTTGACAATTTTAGTTTGGATCATCAAAATACTAATTCTTTAATAGATTCACCAACATCTAGTTTGAATACATTTCAAATAAGACACCCAAGGCCTATAGTGGGACGTAGGATTTTAGGATCTAATGAATCAATCAAAAATGAAAGAAACATACAGATTGATAATCAAAAAAACTATGAATTATTCCCTTTAGAAAATAAAGGATATGAATTTTATACTCCGCCTAAGACTAATAACTATAATATGAAAAATGTATCTCCTGTACAACAAAATTCGTTTTCTATGCCATTTACATATAAAAATAATAATTTACAGCAATTTTCAAACCCTATTTCGACGCCATGTTCATCAAAAGAGGAATTTGGTACAAAAATGTGTACTTTTTGTCGTAAGAATGGTGAAACTAAAATGGTATATATGACACATAGTGTTAAAGAGAAAATTGGAAATAAACATATAGTGACATGTCCCATACTTAGATTACATGAGTGTAAAACGTGCGGAGCCTCTGGAGATAATGCTCATACTTTGTGAGTATAATTTCTTATAGAATTATTGTCTTTTTTTACCTTAAATGATAAATGTGGGTTTTGAACCCTATGAGAGATTAAATGATATCAAAATTTAAAATTTTCATGATTTATGACGTTTTTCTTTTTATTGAGTTCTTAGGCGCCACAGACTTAACGCTTGTACATTTTTTGTTCTAATTTTGCTTGTTAAAGTTCTGGTTTCTATTTTTTTTAAGGATGTGAAGTGAACATTTTTATTTTGAATGTTTTATGCTCCTTTGTGTCAATATTCAAGTTTTGTCGTTGTCCATCATGTTGATTGTGGTGCAGTTAATTGGTTCTGTAATATTGTTATTGCCATTGTATTGTTCAACGGCGGAATTGAACATCATGCTTTTTCGTCTACCAGAGTGAGGAAATGAAAATAATGAATTCCCCCAAGTAGGAAACTAACCCACAGTTGTTGTTTAATATCAGCACAGTGCTGCTGCACTATGATCATCTATCTAATAATTTAACAATCATTTATGTTTAACTCGTTTTTTTTTATTTCTTTCTAGAACCTACTGTCCAGTACTTCGAAGTACTAATAATGGTAAACCACTTCAATCTACTACAGTAACTCTCAAGAACACTAGAATTAAAAGTAATGGTAAGAGAAGATTTTAATATTTTTAAGATATTTTACTTAAGAACTTAGGCTCAAGAAGTGCATAAACGATACTTTTATTTAAAAAAAAATCTTAGAATTTTAAGAAAATGTTTTTACTTTATGATATAGTTTTTTATTTCCATAAAGCTTTAGTTTTTTGACTGGAATATTGAAAAAATTTAAACAAAAAAATTATGTGTTTTCTAGTTTTTTATGTTTGTTTTTATATTTTGATTTACAACTGAATTTTTGACTACGAAATGTCTTTATACTATACAGTACAGCCGACGAGTCGTAGCCATAAAGTTAACTGTAGATTGATGTGCAGATTTGATTTTAGAATTTTTATTTATTATATCATCCTAAGTGAGAGTGAACAGCAAAAGTTAACTTTGGGGCTATGACTTGTCTACCGTACTGTACAATTATGTATATTTTATTTTTGACCAATACTTTTTAATCATGAGCATATTTTATATGTATGTACAATTTTATTCAACTTGACAAATAGAAACAATAATTATAAATATAAAAATATTTTTTAAATTAAACATTTAATATGACAATATTTTTTAATAATCTTAAGATTGATATAGAATATAGATAACAAAAAAATGTGTCAACAAAGAGAAATATTTTGATTATTAAATCACAATTAAAATTATTTTTGACAAACTGACTATTTGACTTCAGTGTACTTTTACTAAAATTATGACTATAAAAAAAAATATGATACTCTTAAAATTTTTACAAAATATATTATGATTAAACTTTTATTATATATATAATATAAGATAGACAAAATTGATGAAAATGTAGGTCTTCATTTTATAAAAAATAAAAAAATTGTTAGTATAGAAATCTATACTATATTAATAAATGACAAAAGGCAATGACTATGTTTCATACAAGATCATGAATACAATTTTCTTTAACCTGCAAATATTCATATGTGAATGCAGAAACCTGATCAAGCAAAATGTTAAATAAATAATGTTAAATAGAGCCATATTATCCATTTAATGTTATAATTTATTTTGTATTGAATTACAATCAATTCAATACAAAATAAATAATAATTTAATAATAATTTTAATTTATGACAGTGACAGTTCATTTGTCAGAGTAAGGTCACTAGACTTTATTTTTTACTTTTATATTTTTATTATAAAAAATATATAAAAGTAAACAAGGATAAAATCTAAAAACTTACGATACACCAAGAAAATAAATTTTATGCTTAGTATTATTTTTAGTGGAACATTTGCAAATTTTTTTAATATTAAAATTATGTTCTTACATTTATTTTTGCACCATGATATAGAAATTAAGATTCTTCTTCTGTCAAATTTGTTATTAATAAGAGAATTACTTATTTAAATTAGAGGTTTTAAACTATTAATATTTACCCAAAATATGATCTCATTTAAATGTTGTCTTTAATATAGTTTTAAGATTGCATGTAATATAATATACTTTTAAGAAATACTAGAAGTTGATTTTTAATAGTTTTTTTTATTAAATAAGGTTTTATGTGTTTTTTTTATTTTGGAAATAAAAATATGATTTTCATTTTTATGACAATATTAAGATAGGCATTTTTATTTGTTTTTTTTTTCAGTTTTGAGAACTAGAGACAAAACAAATATGGCTACAATTATTTTTAGTACCACTAACAAATTATTATTAAATTAGAAAATGTTTTGTTATATAACAAAACACTTTCTTATTTAATATTTTTTCATTAATATTTATGTTATATTTTCTGTACTTGTCTGCTTGTTTTAATTTACTTTGATGTCTATAGAAATGTTCTTAAGGCGTTTTTTGTCCGCTGTTAAAAACCCAAAAGTGCATATAAAACGTAAAATAGCTTATGAAATTTGATTATGAATTAGATATGTAAGTAAAAAAAACATAGGCTAAACTTTAGCTGATTGTCAAAGAATTTGCATGTTCTATTTTTGATTTAACTTTACCTCATAAGGTATTGTTTTTTTTTTTTAAAGTACATTATGTACTCGATTTCCAATATTTTTTTGAAAAATACTGATTGTATTGACAAATACTATTTTAATGTAAGTTATATTAATATATTTGAATAATAAATGTATTTGTTTTTTTTAACTACCCATCTCAATTCGCAGTGCTTAGTGGTAAATTATTTACGTTTTAGCGCCATTTTAGACGCCATTATTGAATAAGTTCATAGGTCTTTAAAATTTGAATGTGTTCAAAAACATGAATTTTCGTAATTCCATTTTCCTCATGATCTAGGTAATTTTATTCGAGTACCTATTTAAAAATAAAATATTTCGAAATAGATTAAGGTGCCAAAGGGACTATTGGTGGAGTCCGAGCCTAGGTAATAAGTACTAAGTAGGCATATGAGATGCGAATACTCTCGCTTATCCATCTCATTAGTTTAGAAAAGAACCAGAGAAACTAGATTTATTTACTTACCTACGGCGCGTTTTATATTTGAACATACATATTTAAAAAAAAATAGTTCTATTAAATCTATGTTAAGTCTGAAATATACTTTTAATTATGTCGGGGATGTAGAGCGAATCTATCTTAAAAACATTGCCAACGCCGTATTGATTCTACAATTAAATTTAAAAAAAAAATGTATATAAAAAAAGAAAATAGTTTAGTCCGTAAGTATTAATAACGATTATCCGTAAATTCCGATATTAGACATTGAGGCTAAATATTGCTTTTCTATTTTTACTCGTGCCACGGTCAAAACTGTTTCAGTTTATTTTGTGCTTTCATACACCAACTACTAATATTATTAAATATATGAGATAGTGAAGTTGAGGCATTTAATTTTCAAAAATGGCTCCATATGATTGGCCTATAGATACCGAAAATTACCCGGTTATGCGTATTGTTACTCCTCGTAATGTGTTAATGTGTGGAATTTATGGAATGTAAGTAATTTAGGATTATATATTTTCTCCATAATTTATATTCAATTGTTTTCAACTTTTTTTTGGGGAGTTATTTTTAACGTTATTAAAGGCATATCTTATATCTATTTTGATTTCGCATTTACGAGGTGTTAAAAATAGTTTTTTATATTATTTATTTCTATAAAAAATTGTGTTCTTATTGGTGTGTCTTTATTTACTTTTATTTTAATAATAGACAATTTAAATTATTAGACTGACTATAACATTTACTTTCTATTTGCGATCCAAAAATCTAGTCACTCTGTAAATGCACATAGCAGAACTGTCAAATATCATTTTCCTGAAAATAAAATGTCAATTTGAAAAACATATCCTTTTAAATTCAGAGTTCAGTGTTATTTTTCATTTAAATGAGATATTATATTTTTTTCAAAATCATAAGTGCATAATATACAAAATCATTTCAAAATGAGTACAACATCAACAAGACCTGCGTCTCAAGCTTCGCCTGTAATAAGTGAAACAAAAACCGTAGAAGAAATAGTACAAGATGAAACTTCCCCGGATTTTATATACGGTGGCCCGTTTATAACTACACAAACACAAAGCCCGTTTTTAAATATTGCTACCCCTTTTAATACTCAATTACAAGGTACCTTTAAAAAGTAAGTAAAAATATTAATTGACAATAAAATTGTAAATATATACTTAGGTCTTAAAGGCGATCCATAAATTATTATCTTTTATGATGGATGTTATCTTGTTTAAATATGCTTATAGGTATTTCTATGGCTAATTAACATTTGCGCACGTTGTCTAGCTATTAATTGGCCTTATTAAATGTCTTCATTCTTTTAATGTTGCATTTGATAAACACTAATTAACATAAGAGCTCTTTTAAAAAATCCGATTAGAATCTTAAAAGAATTTTCATTACTTAAGATTGCATACATTTATATGTTTGTTGCCAAAAAAATATTTATTATAGTGTATCATAAACTAAAAAATGCATATCTAAAAGATTGCAAACTAGGGTATTAATCTTTTACTTCTTAATGTGAATAAAAATCAGTGACAGTAAGACAGTGTCAAATTATAAATGCAAGGATAATGAATTTGACTCCTGCTTGAGGGAATGAATAACATTATTATTGAGGTGAATATAAAAAAGTATTTTTTATTCATTAATTTTACACATTTCATCTTGATATAAACTGTATTCACCTTTATATAAATAATTGATATTTTTTTTTTAATTGATATTTTATTATAATTTTTTTAGTAAATAAAACAACAACATAAGGCCATTATGTTGCAGTATGATATATAACTGTGAATGTGATGGTTGTGGGAGCAATCACCTGTCAGGGAATGAATTATTTTAGTTTTCTCACTCTAGCTAACAATGGTTGGTGTTGAGTTCTGTCACTTTATAGACATTGTATGTGTTTTAAACAGAAAAAAAATCGTATCTTTGAGTGTTTTGCCACTTTTGGAACTCAACACCATGCTTGAAACAATACCTTAGCGGAGAAATAAACATGTTAAATAAAGTTGCTTTGTTAGTATTATAGATGAAACGGTATACGGGATAGTTGTTATAGATGAAATGGCTTCAAATTTTTATAATAAGAAACATCAAATTTGCATTATTATTGTAAGACATATCGAATTTTACCTAATGTAGGCCAAATATTTTTTTTTATATGATATTGATGTCTTATGTAGGTCCTGATAAACAGATGTGGGTTTTCCCCAGTTGTAGGTACAATTATATTTATTTCTCCATTCTGGTGGAAAAATGCTGGGAAAAGGGTAAAAGTGAAAGGAAAAGAATATTTTTATAATGTAAAAGTTGATAAAAATTTTTTTACATGGCAAACTTAAACTGATTGAAGGTCAAATAAGTCATTGTAATATATTATTAATATTATGTAATCAAATAAATTTTTGTTAGTACTTAGCAAAATATTCAAAATTTTCGTTTTTGCCAATAAACATGTTTTTTATTTACCTTATAAAATGAAAAAATTAAAAAAAATATGAAAATAGGCAGTAAAAAGATTTGGTTTGCGATATGTAATACTAACCGTTATTTTTATATAAAAATTATAAAATAGAAAAAATATATGTTACAAGCATTTATAAAAAAAATGTTGGTATATAAAAACGTATCACAATAATTTACATAAGAGTGTGATTCACTATTTCGGATAGTTTGTAGTAGCCCGGATAGCTCAGTCGGTAGAGCATTGGACTTTTAATCCAAGGGTCCAGGGTTCAAGTCCCTGTTCGGGCGGCCTACTTTTTTCTCTTTCGGCTTCTTTTTTTATTTCTTTTTTCTTATATTTTTTTATAACATTTTTGAAAAAAAAAACAAGGCAGTAAGTTCATATTTTACTTTTTTATATATTTATTTTAAAATACAATCAACCATTTTCACTTAAGAGTCGATAGTAGCCAGATTTTTGTTATTTTATGAAGCCTGAATGTTTCTGTGCACATACACCCGAAACTGGTAAGTACTATACCACATTCCCTATTTTTACAAATTTCCGCAACCCAAAGATAATTACTAAGAATTATCGTTTGGCAAGAGAGAAACTATGTTTTAAATATTTTTAAACATTTTTAAAGGAAATTTGTAAAAATCTCCCTACAGAGATGCTAACAACATAAATAAGTTGTAACAAGCGTATAAAAATATCGACGTAGCTTGGCGAGAACGCATGGCTTAGTGGTCAGAGCGCCTGGTCGGTATCCAGGAGGCGCGGGTTCGAGTCCCGCTGAGTTCAAATTTTTATACGTTTTCTAAATAAGTAGACCTAGCATTGTTGTATCCTCCTACCAGACACCTCTAAACTCTTATAAATTACAAGTCCTTACGAATCTAATATACAAAAGTATAAAAAATATTTCGTAGGCGCTTATAGTTTATAGGATTTAGGTGTGTCCGGCAGGGAGTAATAGCCGTGCTGAGTGTCTAGCAATGAACAACGTCATTTCTATTTCTAATTGACTTTTATAATTTAACGAAAGTTAGTTACTATTTTTTGCATCTTAGTTACGTAATAACTGCCAAAGTAATCACCACTCAAACTCCATAGTCCCTGATAGTACTTACCAATGTTGGGTGTACCCAATTGTATGCCCACAGAAACTTTAAGGCTTTATAAAATAATGAAGATCTGGCCCTACTTTTCTAATATTAGTAGATCGAATTGAAAGACAATTTTCATAGGCCTTCGCAATGAAATTGTTTATTGCTGTATATACGACGGTTATGGATTTGAACCCCAATACCGGCTCTTACCTGGCACCTTCACGTTATCTGGTAAGAGACAAAGCGCGACGTCAATTTCGCCACTCAACACAATGTCTAAAAATATACATATATAATGAATAATTTACTGCCTTCTCTTTTATACCTACGCGGAAGAGCCGAGAGAAATGAAAAAAAAAATAAAAAAATATGACAACATAATAGATTTTTTGAACAATTTTACTTTATTATTAAAATTTGATTATTTTTTTTGTTTGTTGACAGGAGCTTCGCATATTATTCGTTAAAAGAACGTCTACCAGTGATACTAACTAAAGTTATAGATTACTTATCACGAGAGAGTGGCAAAATTAAGTCTGCCCATTCAGCTGTAAGTCAATAAAATATTAATAAATTTAATTTTAAAAAACCTGTCTTGATTTGAACCCGTGCTATTATCTATTTTGTCACTTGCCTTAACAAAGTTATTATTGCATAATACGTAAGTTGAAAATTTTATTTAATAGCAGTAAGGAATCAATAAATATTATTTAAAAGTATTTATTGTTTAGATATATTTTAAGTGCTTTGTGATCCGATTAGATAAATTGAACAACGAAGTTATACGTCATAATATTTTTGCTTCAATAATTGTTAAATGGTACCACCATGCTGTATGAAAATACAATATAGCACCTTTCATTCTCTATAATTTCAGGAAATGAGTTATTTTTTATTAGTGCGAGCTGTAGTAATAAGACAAAGCGCGACGCTAAGCTTTACTCGAAATATCTCAAAAATTGGGCGGAAAGTGGGAAACAGAGTGTTTTAATATTACATTACTTCTGTATAAGTGTCTTATCTGCTAAGTTCGGGATACAGCGGGAAGCTAAAACAGAAAATATAACATATTAAAAAGGCAACAATAATTATTGTCATTTATAAAGGCTTCCGTTACAGTTTAGATTAACTACAAATAAATAACTTTCCTTCTATTTCTACTACAGTCAGATGAAGATATACGAGCGTTCATACAATACATCACAAAGTTAAAGAATGATCTAGTGACAAACAAAAAGTACGATCTCCTAACAGTAGACACGCCTGAAGCTAAAAAATGGAACGAGTACATAGAAAATAGTGAATGTCAATATTATTTTACTAATGTATGGATTTTCTCTGAGTGTTACGTGTATAGGCGACTGTGGGAAGGATGCGAGTTAAGGTTAGTTTAGTTTAATTGTAATTAGACTTAATGTAGATTAAGTTTTAGTTAAGGTGTAAGGATTTGATGACTATTTATTATAAATAGCGTTTATGACTTACAAAATTGTGTGATAGTCATCATTTCATTATGCCATCATCGTGTTAGGTAATATTTTTAATTAATTGACTTTTGTTATCCTTAAAATAAGATTATTTATTTTTTTTTGTTTTGATAATTACGATCAAAGTTCATAGATCAAAAGATTTTCCTCAGTCTAGATATTTCAAAAGTGTGCCGCCAAATTTTGCAAATATATAATTATGTTAATATTATGAAATTATATCATTTAAAAAAAAAAACATGAATATATATTAAAATCCACAAAAAATAAATTATTTTATTATATGCTTGCAACGCGTTTTTTCTTAGTGCCTGCGTGTGTTGTAGCAAGTAAATAATTTTTATCTTTTTCTTTGTGTGCCGCCAAATTTTGAAATAGTTAAATATGTACCGCAACAAAAAAAGTTTGATAATCACTGGTCTCAAATATATTAATGTATATATATTTTTCATTATTCAGTAAAACCCTACAAAATTTCGACTATTTCGACGAACAAAAAGAGCAAGCCTTTCAAAATAGTCTAGAGCCAATGTGTATGGTCGCTGATAAATTAGTAACTATGTTAGCAGAGAGTAATAAGGATAAACGGAGGGGCGATTTTATTAGTTTATTAAAGGTAATTTTTCTTTTTTTTACTAATTATTAATAATATCATTTACTAGTGACCCCCCCGCGCTTCGCCCGCTTGAAATACTTAATATTTTTTCTAGATAAAAGGGAAAATGGTTTATAAATGGTCAACTCTATATCCATATAAAATTTCATTAAAATCCGTTCAGTGGTTAGTGGTTAGTTAGTGGTTTAGACGTAAAAGCGTAACAGATATTCAAATACAGTTATTTAGATATTTGAAGTATAAGTATGTTATGTTGAGGCCAGTCGTGGCATAGGGACACAAAGTGTGACTGGTTGTGGGTTCGATCCCCACTCGAGGAAATGAAATATTCATATAATTTTATACTTCCATTTCTTTGCTCTGGCTTAGTTTCCCTCTGCCTTCCCTGCAGTGTGCGGCGTGAAACTGATTTATTTATAGTTTTATTTTGAGACGCATTATATTTTATTATTATACCAAACATTTTTTTTTAATTACAGATATGCCTTTGGTCAAATAAATGTGATTTATCATTATCTTTGGGTGAGCAAGTGACTTTAAAAGATGATTCTAGTAATGCGTCTAGAAAACTATTAGACCCATTCCAATTGATATTGGACTTAAAAGATAAGGTAATAAATAAAGTTTCTTTAGATTTGATATTTTTTTACTTTATATAAATTATGAAAATGTAAAAATTTAAAAAAATGCTTAAAAAAGTGTTGAGGATATAATTTTTAAACATTATTTAAATTATAGACCGAGTTAAATATTTAAATTAAGAATACTTAATTAAAAATATTTAATTTAAATATTTAACTGGTTGTGTGTTTCGCAGGTATTGGTGGACGATTCAGGCAAAATATGTGATCAAGTTATAACTAAAGCTGAAAACATGGCTAAGGCTATAGAGGTAATCACATAATTAATAATTTATTATCTTCTTGCCTTTGCTGCTTATTCATTATTGTAATGTATTTAAAAACATTATTATAAGTCAACGATCAAAATTATAATAACAAACCAAACCAAACAAACTACAAAGTCATTATTCGTTTTTCAACTTAAATTAATTATATTTATTATTATAAACTTTTGTGGATACAATGAATAAAAAAGAAAAAAAAAACAAATATAAACTGTGTCTATTTTTTCCACGTTATTTAAAATAAATAATAATTACAGAATGCAAGTTTAAAAGCGAAATGCAGTTGTCACAGATTAGCAACTTTAGCGGGAATGCCCATTTGTAATGTGCAGGTGTTTTTTTTATTAATTATTATTTATATATGGTTAATAATTGGTAAATTTTGTATTAATAATTTGTGTACATTAAATTTTTGTGTCATATTGATATTTTTTGTGTGTATGTAAATTATCTATATACTATATGGTAATTTAGAGCATGATTGTATGATATGATGTATACGTTATTTATAGAATAGTTTCAGTATAAGTAAATATTGTTTTTTATTATTATTATTATATTTTGTGTGTTTTTTTATTATTACGATTTTTTGTGTGGAAAAGTAATAGTATAAATGGACACGTAATGCCTCCAGAATTCGGTGAAAAGAGGGGAACGGAGTGTCTTAACACTAGGTGAAGCTGATAAAAAAAGTAAATAACAGTTTACCAAAGTACAATAGTGGAAACTGCATTTATATCAGTTAAGCCGTTCAAAATTTTAAAAATCGTTGCTTGATAAATGCTCTCAATAATAGTTTTTTTCATATGCTTTTCATGAACAGACAACGTTACAATTTTATTATATGTATAGATAAAGTATTAAGTAAATGGTATTTTAAATGATTGGTTATGTTAGATTGTTATATAGATTAAATAAATTTTAATTTTGTTACACTTAGTATGTTTGTTAGAAGAGAAAAAAATTATATATATAATAATAATCAGCTTCATGCTGTATCCCGCACACAGTAGTGTGTAACCTGGTGTTAAGACGCTCCGTTCCCTACTTTCTGCTGAATTCTGGAGGCATTGCGTGTTGAGTGGCAGAACTCAACGCCGCGCTTAGCCTCGATACCAGAGCGAAGAAATGGAAATATAAATTTAATTAAATATTTCATCTCCTCGAGTGGGGATCGAACCCATAACCTGTCGATTCACAGTCACACTTCGTACCCCAGCGCCACGACTGGTCTCAAATAATATATATATTTTTTAGAAAGAAGAATTAAAAAATGAAGAAAGTAAAACGGAAAAAACGGAAGGTTCAGAGAAAATGGAAGACAATGCGGAAGTTAAAGAAACGGAGCCCGAACCTTGTCCAGCTAAAATGACAATACCAAAGAGTGTTATGTTTGGTTAGTTAAAATTAAACTTTAGTGGGTCAAAATTCATCTGATAGTTTTACTTGGTAGTACTTGACGATACCCACGAACCCACAACCGTCTCGTTTACAGTCGGACGCTATGCCACTGCGCCACGAGGGCCTCATGTTTTTTTATATTCGTATTCACATAAACTTTGAAAAGCAAATGCCAATATACGAATATTCCCATATGATAATGCGAATATTTCGTAACCATTTTTTAATAATTGACTATGTTTTTTTTATTTCAGATATTGTGTGCGATAATTCCGGTTATGAATTATTCTCGGATTTATGTTTAGCTCATTACTTAATAGCTCAAAATATTGTACAAAAGGTGAATATTAATATTATTATATATTTTAATATATGTTATGAAGTGTATCCACTTTCAGTTAATTTCGAAATATTTCGTGATCTACGACAGAACTTAACGCCGGTTTTTGTTTTAAACGGACAACAGCATGTGTCTTAACACTAGGTTCTATTTCTACCATTTATGATAAATATAAAATTATATATTTACTATTATTTATTTATTATTATATTTATGAGAAATATAAAATATTTTTTTTAGGTTCACGCTGTATCCCACATATAGCAGAGTAGGCAGAGGGCTACTGCGAACCTAGTGTTGAGACACTCCATTCCCCATTAATTCTCCACTTTCCTGAAGTCCTAGCCCCAGTGGCGTAGCGGGCGTAACTCGCGCCCGGTGCAAAATACCTTTTCAGCCCCCCCAGACAAACATTTTTGCAGTTTTGCAGACCTTTTGGCGCCCCTTTGTGAGAAGCGCCCGGGGCATGATGACCCCCCTTGCCGCCCCCCTCACTACGCCACTGCCTAGCCCTAGTAGGCTTTCTGAACTTTAGGGCAATACAATTCATTGATGGAAAGAAAACAACAAAAAAGAATCTAAAATAGCATCTTCACAGACTTTTACAGCTAACTTTAGATAAATCAACAACACAACTCGACGATCGTGCTGTATCGAATTTAGTTATAAAAAAACTGCTTATATACTGTAAAAGTACGGCTTGGGTAAAATCTGAAATGCGGGTTCACATTCTACATTTTATAGAATTTCATTTGTATTATATTAATGTAATTTTTATGGTACAATTATTAGTATTACAATTACAAATATATTATATTTTTTCGCCTTTTAATAATGAAAATATTTTCGTTTTAAGGTGAGATTCCATGTTAAAAAAATACCTTGGTTCGTTTCTGACGTCACTCCAAAAGATTTTAAGTGAGTATTTAATTAAATTAAAATTAATATTTAATGTACCCGCACACAACAAGGTAGGCACAGGGAACCTAGTGTTAAGACTCCGCCGAATTGAATTGAGTGGCGTGGCGTTCAGTTCCGCCACTCAACACGCAATGTCATTGGGATTCGGTGGAATATAGAGAACTGAAAGTAAAGATTCTTAAGTTTCCTCTGCCTACTGCGTGTGCGGGATACAGAGTGAAGCAATTTTTTTTTTTTTTAATATAATTAACTATTGTAATACTTTCAGATATGTAATAGAAGCGTGTGCTCAAGCAAGCTATAGTGTTGAATTACCGCCGGACCCGAAACCAGGTTAAATAATATTGCTTTCTATGCAGAGATTATACGTTTGGATCTTAAACAGATAAAAATTATATTTTTTTTATTATAATATTTTTTTATTTCAATATGTACAAACATGTAAACAAAATAAATGTAGCAAGATAAAAAAATAGGACAATAAAATATCTTTATAATTCCATAATAATATTTCTTATTATTTTCATATTATAATAATTATATTGTAGAACCAGCTGAAGGTGAAGCTCCAGAATCAGAGCCAGAAGTACCAAAAAAAGTCAATTCTGAGAATCTAAAGAGACTAGGTGAAGAATGGATAAAATATTTAGGAGATGGTACTTTTGTAGTTATGGTAAGGAACTTTGTGTTTTTATTACGGTTATTACGGATTTCATTTAATATTTCTTTTGGTTCCTCTTTATTTTATATATATTTTTAATTTAACATGGCTAATTAATAAATTTTGAGTGATTTATATTTTATATTATTTTTTATTTCTGAATATTTTAATTTGAAGAAGAGCTTTTTTCGAGCTTTCAGAGCGAAGAAATTAAAATATAATATTCTATATAAAGAAATTAAAATATTAAATAAAATATTAGAACTCATTGCCTTTGTCTTGACATAAGCACAGCGTTGAGTTTCGTTACTCAACACGCAATGCCCCGAAAAATTCGGCGGACAGTGGGGAACGGAGTATCTTAACGCTAGGTTTCCTCTGCCTACCCTTCTGTATGCGGGATACAGCGTGAAGCATGATTTTATTCTTTTTAATTAATAAGCTTTTTAATAATGAAGTGACAAAATAGGAAATATATTTCATCATCATCATCAGCCTGTCCTAGTCCACTGCTGGACATAGGCCTCTCCAATGGCACGCCATTGAGCTCTATCTTAGCCAGAGTCAGTTGGTGTTGGCGGCTACCGTAACCCGGGGATTCTTAACACCCCCTGCCCCGCCGTTACCAGAGCCGCCACCTTGGCTTGGAAAAGCGGAGCGACCGGGAACTGAGGGCCTTTGTGTGTGGTTGTACTGTGCCATAAAGGATTTTGCCCGTAATCACCACGCTGGGCATGAAATATATTTGTAAAATTTTATTTCTTCAGTAGTTTCTAAGATAAGCAAAGACTGCAACTACAAGTATAAAAGATTAAGAATAACTTCTTTAAAGTTATTATATCAATACTCATAATAAAATCATTACTGATTTGTGTCTGTACTGCGAAGATATTTACAGAAGATATTTTCAAAAAAATAAATATCTCATATTTCTTTTCTGTTCCAAAAATCGAATCTACAACCATCGCTATAATTAATAAATTATAATGATTTTTCCAGTGTGACGATTATTGGACATCCCCAAACGTTTTTAAAGATATGAAGAAATATGATTTTCCTCTATACAGAAAACTGCAATTTGCAATCGCCGTATTATTTAAAGGTGATTTAAATTATCGAAAATTATTGGGTGAAAGGAATTGTATACCCACACTTGGATTCGAAGCTGCACTACAAGGTATGGAAAAATCATACATATACTTTTATATAAATAGGAGGTAATAGGATGTAGATTCGATTACCACTCGGAGGAATGAAATATTATTAAATATTTTCGTTCCTTGCTCTCAAAACGCCACAAATAAACACAATTTTTAAAATTTATTAACTTTTTGTCTTTTTCTTTTATTTAATAAAAGATTTAAAAAAATGGACATTACTAATATTACGATACTAGTGGCGCCATCTTTTTAATTTATTTTATTTGAACAATATATAATTGTATTTGTATTTGAGAATATATGATAACATATTTAAAAAAAAATTTAGCATGGACGGGAAGGGACACAACTATTTTAATTAGAAAGTAGTTATTAATATAAAAAAAATATGAAATAAATAACTAAAGTAAAATATATTTTAGATGAAAATAGAAAAAAATATGATACATAATGAAATATTTTAAAAACGAAACAATTTTAAGTGGTATAGTATTTCGCAACGTCTCTTGTAGCCCGGATAGCTCAGTCGGTAGAGCATTGGACTTTTAATCCAAGGGTCCAGGGTTCAAGTCCCTGTTCGGGCGGCCTACTATTTTGCTTTTTTAATTTTTTTATTACCTTTTTTTCCATGTAATTATAATATTGCAAATAATTACACTCACCTTTTAATTTAAAATATAATTTAATTTCTTTTACCGTGTATATATTTATACCAAAACGCCACTTTAAAAAAAATCGAAAAAAAATCCTGAGTATGTATGTAGGTAATAAAGACATTTTCTTACAAAACTTAATGAATTGCACCTTTCAAAAAAAAATCTAAAACTAATTGTTTTAATCTCACGAAAACAGATTGAGATAAAGGGCTAAAAATTTAAGTCAATAATTTTTATTCAGTGTTGAGTTCCGCCACTCAACACGCAATGCTTCCACAACTCTGCGGAAAGTGGGGAACGGAGTGTCTTAACACTAGGGTACATCTGCCTACCCTGCTGTGTGCGAGATACAGCGTGAAGCTGATATATTTTTTTTTTTATTTATATAGAATTTTAAGTATTTTATTTGTTTCCAGGTTTCATACCAGCCCCCATAATAGCATTACGTACAGTGAAAGCAGACTTAATATGCGGTCTGCCCAAAGGAAAATATGATCAACTGAATAAAATAGACGAAAAATGGATGGAGAAAGGGGATTATGGGTAAAATTCACAATTATTTAGTGTACAATATTGCCATTTGAGGTGCCTTAATTGTAAATGTGATTGTTCTGGGTTCGATTCCCAAACGGGGGATTCATAATGTTATATAAACGTAAAAACATATTTAATGTTTTTTTCTACGTTTTAATTTTAATAGCATTGTAGTTTTTTTGAATAACATAGGGATGAAAATGAAAATATTAAATAATTCATTCCCCTAAGTGGGGTCGAACTCACATCCAACTTTACAGTCGTAGTTGTTGTGCCAGTAACAATTTTACCTTCTGTTATCGAATATTTACTTTTTAACACAATAAAATTTATACATTCGTAGTGTAATTCAATTCTGCGCCAAGGCGGAGGCGCTGAAGGTGTCAGACCGTCCTTGCGCGGAGTACGGGGACACTTGTACCGGGGAGAGATGCGACGTACAAAAATAGTTATTTTAGTTGGAGGAAGAAAATATAAAAATAAAATATATAAATGGAATAATATTTTTTAGTAGTTTTTTATATATATATTTTTTGTTAATATTTGATTTGATCTTTTTTCACCGAGTTTAGTAAAATATTTCACACTAATGACAAAAAATATACTCTTTTTATAAAGAAGTACTCGGTGAAAAAAGTAAATTATAAAATTTATGTAAATTTTTGTAAATTTAATTAATGGTTTTTTCATATTTACACGTAATATTTTATAAATATGTAGTTTTGTTTATTTTTATTTCTATTTAAAATGTTTAAAAATTCATATTTTTGGTATGTATTAGAAAAGTAGATAGGTGAAATTTATCTGTAAATGAAATAAATAATTATATTTATTCATAATTATTATTTTCATAGTTGTTATTACTATCACTAAATCATGATGATATTGAAAAAGAAATAAATTTCATAAAAAATATATATTTCAAATGTTAACATCTCTATTACTATTATTACCACACTAAGGAATGTAAAATAAATTGTATTCTCAATATAAAAAACAACTGAAACAAATAGAAAATGTATGAAAAATTGAAAATAGCGAGATTTGAATAACTGTTTATTGGAAAGTCTAACGTAAAAAAACGATACGTTTTCTAATTTTTTTCTGTCCTAAGTGTGGATAAAAATGTTAAAGATCAGCAATAATTTAAAAAAAGTTGACGAAATGTAGCTTCAAGTCACATAGCTTAGTGAGAGTTAGGAGGGTTTTCTAGGGACGCAGGTTCAGATTCTGCTACGTTTAAATAAAAATATATATATGTTTTTAAATACAAAAATATTCTTAACATTTTTTAAATATAAAATTTTTGTATCAAATTTAAAATCTTAATAGTATGTTTTGCTATTTTTTTTATTTGGTGTATGTTGTGTGGAAACACTTTTGCTTTTATTAATCACTATTTATATTTTTTACAATGTTAAAATAAAATAATGGAACTTTCTTTTTATTTTATTTTTATACTTATTTTTTCTATTTCCTTCTTTATCTTCCTCAAAGTATTTTAAATATATATAATTTAAGAGATACATACATATACTTTTTATCGCAAGGGGGGGCATCACGCCCCGGGCGCTACTCACAAAGGGACGCCAAAAGGTCTGCAAAACTATTTAAATATATATATGTAACACATAGTAATAATGAAATAAATACACATATTTAAAAGTTTTTAAATGTTCTGAACATGTATATATGTAGGATAGCATTTCAAACTACGCAAGAAAGACCTTTTGTAATATTATCTTAACAAGAAATAATTTCTTAACAAAAAATAACTCATTGGACTTTTTTCTTCCCATTTTGTTAGTGTTACGTAAAATATACTTTGATTAATTTATGCAGCAACTCGAGTCCTCCATTCACATTGTTTTACAACTCCTTAATTTTGTTTGTACTTGAGGTTAATGCTGTTAGCCCTGCTGGCTTTTACAGCGATACCGGGTAAGTAGGGAAGGGGGTACTCTGCCTCTGAAATAATTATAAGCGCTGTGTGGCAGCTGAGCTGTGTCTTGTGAGGATGTTGACAGCAATAAGGGCGTCCTCTGCGGGACTCGAACCTTGGCCGGCCGTCGGCCTGAAAATTAAACCTATTCTAAACAAACCATCCGCGACGTAAAGACGCGACTGGGGACAAATTTCACAAAAAATCACTTACAACTTGGAAAGAAACAGAACGAAGATTAATAAGTTGAACGGGTATTGATGTATCATAAGAAGGATACATTCAGTATGAAATAGAACGATGGTGAAATATATTGCAAAGAATAGGAAGCTTACATTAGGTATTTAATGATAAAATATCCTCCTCTTCGTGGCCATGTTGAAAAATTAGCACTGCAAGATGGTACAAATGTAGAAAAAGTATTATCTTTGCTTATATTTGTAACTCAGTTTTATACGCTACTAGCAATGGTATTAAATCAAAAACTATCTCATATTTGCCACCACATATTGAAAATGAATTCATTTATCTTCTGGCATCTACAGTTCGACTGCAACTAATAAACAATATCAAAAGAAATAAATATTATGGACTTTTCTTTGACTCAACTCCTATCTCTCATCGTGAACAAATATCCCATTTCGTTAGGTATGTAGATGTTGATTCTAACAATAAAAAGTTTTTTATCAAAGATTTTTTTTTTGGGATTCATTGAAATTCATGCTAAAGATGCAGGCAGCTTCAAACGAAAATTGAATTTTACAGAAATAAAATTACGATGAAATTTTGTTAACAAACTGCAGATCACTGTTCTGTTCTTTTATTATAGCGTTCCGCACATACCAGTTAAACAAAAATCACTTCGCCAATAACACGTTGTATGGGGCCGTTCAAGTATTACGTAAGCAGTTTTTTTGCAATTATTGACGCCCCCACCCCCTCCCCTATGTCATCAAAAATTAGCAATCCTCTTAAAAATATTTCATTGAAAACGTCAAAAATAAGCAAACTCAAGATCCCCCGCCCCCCTACAGTGTTTACGTAATACTTGAACGGCCCAAAACAACGTGTTATTTTTTCAACAAATTTTATCAAAGTCAGCTTAACAGTTCCAACGTGAAAGAGTTATAAGCATCCACATTTTACGTTTTTTAGATACTGGAAGCTGAATTTCAGGAAAAGCTCAAGTCCTTCAATTTATGTACGGAACTCGGTAGGTGAGCCCGACTCGGGCATGTCCGGAAGAATTCAGAATTCAAGGCTATTGTGGAAGCGGATCCATCACACACCATGTCCCAGTTTGCTTCAGGCTGAGGTGTTAGTGATAAAACTGTTTTAAATAACTTGAAGCAAATAGGAAAAATTAAGTTTGAAAGGTGAGTACCTCACGAACTGATTGAAACAAATCTTGCCCCAAACGAAAACTGACCCAAAAAAAACCTACTTTTGTAAGCCTCTGCTGGACTAGTGCTGGTGTCGTTCATTATAGTTTTCTCATATCTGGCCAGATGATTGCGGCAGAGGTGTATTGTGGGCAATTGCAAACAATGATGGAAAGTCTACCTACCTACTACCTGCTAAACAACCGAGACTGGTCAATCGCCCTACGCCACTACTACTTAAAGACAACACTGCACAACAGACGGCTACCAAATTAGAAAAGCTTCAATTGGAATATCTAAGACATCCACCGTATTTCCCCGACCTTGCTGCAATAGATTACCATTTTTTTTTAACTTGGATAACTTCTTGGAACAAATTCAACTCCGATGGGGCAGTCCAAACCGCCTTCAAAGATTTTATTGATTTCCGTCTGAATGGTTTTTTAGTAAAGGGATCAATGAACTACTTATGAGATGGCAAAAGTACATAGATAATAAAAGTTCATACTTTGATTAAATAAATATATTATATTACAAAATATTCGACTTTTTGTCCCTCCCATACCAAACGTCAATTTCATATGTAAGAATATATATCATCTTAGATACATTTCATCTTGTTATTGATTTTTTACGTTATTATTTTTTTAAATTCGAAGTATTGTTTGATGTTCGACTGAGGAGCGCTGAAAAGGTATTTTGCACCGGGCGCGAGTTACACTCGCTACGCCACTATGGTCTTGGCGCAGCGGTACAAAGTGTGACTGTAAAATCGACTGGTTGTGGTTTCGATATCTTCTCGAGGAAATGAAATATTTATTAATATTTATATTTTCATCGAGGCAGTAATCGACGTTGGGTTCCGCCACTCAACACGCAATGCCCCCTGAATTCGGCGAAAATTGGGGAACGGGGTGTCCCTTTGGGGTGGGGTGTGTGCGGGATACAGCGTGAAGCTGATAATTAAATTTTTATAAAAGATAATATGACATGACGTTAATCTTTTTCGATTAATAGTCCATCCAAAACAAAGAATTTTTCAAGTTTCATAGTTTCTGAGATTAGTGACTTGAAATAAACAAATTCAACAGTTTTATAAAGTAGTATAAATCGTAACTAGTACAATTTTAAAAAATAAAACACATTTTCAATTTATAAAATGTATTTACAATACAATTTACAAATACTTATACATTACATATAACATATACATGCTATATACAAAACTTATAATACAGTTTGTAAAAAGAAGGTAATTTTAAACTGAATAAATAATATAAGTTAAAAAAACATACATTTTTTATTTCATAATAATGAGAGATCTTACAATTTATCATATATAAAAAGAATATTCTAGAACGACTTTTTACAACTGTTTGTTTGTTTGTTTTGTTTTATTTAAGCAAAATTTCGTTTAAGTCCTAAGCATTACATAATCTAGGATAACAGTTTAATACTTTATTAACAAAGACATACATTACAGCACAATTCTCACAACTTATTGCTCTTAAACGGCTGGCCCCATTATGATGAAATTTTGTGTACATATTTTAATTAATTATTTAGGTTCCTAATTGTACACCAATATTTTTTTGTTAAATAAAATTACGAGTTTAAAGCTACCCATCCGCTGGAGCCGTCTGGTAGTTCCACTGGTACTAACTGTATTGCGTTACTTGTCTAGAAAGGAAAGTAATATATTATTATTAACCTGGAGGAAATGGAATTATTTTCACACCCTCGCACTGGTGCCTAGACAGAGTGCGGCATTGGGTTCCGCTATTTAATTTACAATGTCTCGAAAATTAGGCAATGCGTGGGTAGTAACGGTTTTTTTTAAATTTCCATATAACATTTTAATTATCATTATCAATAGTATTTTTATTACTGTCTGTTGGATTTTTATGATTGAGTGTCGGAACTTTACGCCATGCTTTATTTACCAAGAGCGAAGAAATGAAAATAATTAATCGCTCCGAGTGGGAATCGAACCCACAGCCTTCGCGTTTGCGGTCACAAGCTGTGCCACTGCGACACGAAGGCCTCTTTAGAACTTTTATAGGTTATTAAAATAAGTTTAAAGACTTATTAAGTCTTTAAAGTTTTAATTAAAATATTTATTTATTTATTTGAGGCCAGTCGTGGCTGAGGGGCACAAAGATGTGACTGTAGAACCCGATTGGTTGTGGGTTCGATCCCCGCTCGAGGAGATGAAATATTTACTTAAATTTATATTTCCATTTCTTCGCTCTGGTGTCGAGGACAAGCGCAGCGTTGAGTTCTGCCACTCAACACGCAATGCCTCCAGAATTCGGCAGAAAGTGGGGAACGGAGTGTCATAACACTAGGTTCCCTCTGCCTACCCTGCAGTGTGCGGGGCACAGCGGGAAGCTGAAAAAAATATATATATATTATTTACCTGTTGATCGGTTAAATGGTCAGCAGATACGTTATCTAGTATTGTACCATCACTTTTCATGTTGCCTTCTATATTATCTGTAAAAAAAATATTAATTATATCAAGATTTTATGTCTTTAACTATTTTATATATTTTATTTTATGTTTTATATGAAATGGTTGACGTGGCGCAACAATGGTTGTAGGTTCGATTCCCACTCGGGGGAAATATTAAAATGTTCCATCATTTTTATATTTTCATCCCCTCGCTATTGCATAAGCGGCGTTGAGTTCTGCAATTCAACAATAAAGTTTAATGGCGTAACTCTAGGTTCCCTCTGCCATATGCGAGTTACAGCGTGCAACTAACTAACTAACTGTATATATATTATTTGGTATAAAACTTACGTAAAGTTAATAAAGTAGGTTCCTCGCCTTCTTGCATGAGATTTATTGATTTACCTGAAAAAAAAACCGATTGTTATTACTTTTTTACAAGAAGTCCTAGTTTATAAAAGTTTGCATTTTGCATTACACATAAATGACAGCACCTAATTTTATTGTCTATAAATATTGATAGTGATGTAAAAATTTTCTTTCTTTATTTCTTCAATAAATAATACTTTAAAAAATATAATAAAGTGTTCGTACCGTCTTGCAACAGAATCTTCTTATCACCTGTTATAAAGAACTTCGTTGTGTTGTCACTATCTAAAATAAAAAACAAAAACAACGTTAATAAATTAATATGCACACATACTTTTAAATAAATAAAATAAAATGGTTTATTTCCTGAATAAAAAATTAACTATTTTTATACGTTCTTCACATTAATTATAATTGATATAATATACATAATTACGATAAAATCATTTATCCACGTAATAGAATCCAAATCAACGGTGTTTAATTTTTATCTTTTGTTCAGAAAAGGCCTAACCGATTAAATACAGTTTTCACTATTGTATTATGCCAAACTTCCTTTTACATTTAGTGTTTGTTTTTTCTTCAATTGGTTATTAAATAAAAATGAAAACATTTTCTTTGACAAAATAGGCTCAACAGTTTTATTCAATTGGTTGAAACTTTAGATTTCAATGTGGAATATTTATATTGTCTTTAGTAAAAAAAATATTAGAATACGACAGTAAATCAGATTAGTAAATATATAATTATGTAGTTCAAAGTGAAACAAAAAAGTATACGGTATAAGTGAATAAAAATAATTCGTTTTTAATTAATGGAGATACATATGCACATACAGAACTCACCAACAGCTTTATCGTCAGATTGTAATTGTAATTCTTCACTCGCTTCATATATCTGTAAAAAAATTTCGATTTAATAATGCGAAATACAAAAATAATTTCGAGACGTGTATGTAGAATAACTAACGTGGAAATGGAGAATGAATATAATTTCAAATATATATAGTATCCCCGAATGGGAATCGAGTCCACGACCATTTGTAGTTACTATATTTTGCTGTTAATAAGCGCCACGTTGAATTCTGCCACTCAACACTCAATGCCTTGCCTGCGAAAATTGTGCAGTGCGGGCTAACGGAGTGTCTGAACACTAGGCAGGGAAGGGAGGGAACTGCTTTTCCTGCTATATACGGGATACATCGAGAAGCTAATAAAATATATTATAAATCAAAATCAGCTTCACGCTGTATTCCGCACATAGGAACGTTAAGACACTTAGTTTTTTACTTTCCGCCGAGCTTTGGAGATATTGCGTGTTGAGAAGCAGAAGTCAACGCTGCCCTTTGCCTCGACACCAGAGCGAAGAAATGAAAATATATTTATATTTTCATTTCTTCTTAAATAAATATTTCATTTCCTCGAGTGGGGATCGAACCCACAACCTGTCGATTTTACTTTGTGTCCCTGCGCCACAACTGGCCTCCTATATATTATAAGTAAGTGACTGGCCTAAAATATATTATAAGTTAACTTTATTACTTACAGTTTCTGGAAATTTGTCAGATTTGAATGTGTCTACTATTATCGATTGTGTTGTTAGAACCTGGAATATTGTACAATAGTTATTAAAAAAAAAACCGCCTTGATATAAAACAATATTTAATATAAGCAGGTATGAAATAAACCCTACAATTTTTGATAATTTAATTCTATACTATTTAATTAATTGAACTGAAATAATAAAACTCACATTGTCCGTTAATTTAGTGACTCTTGGTTGATTTACCACTATTGATTCAGCCAAATGACCCTGCAATACAAAAAATATTTTAAGAAATAAATGTATTTTTTTACATTCCACAATGTAAATGAATGCAAATATATTCAGGTCCTTTTTATTTTAAAATATCTATTATTGGGTTTTTTTAGCTTCACGCTATGCACACAGCAGGGTAGACAAAGGATAATCAAACCTAGTGTTAAGACACTACGTTACCTGCCGAATTTGAGGCATTGCGTGCTGAGTATTTAATTACCTCGAGTGGGGATCGAACTCGTAATCTTTCACGTTCACTGTCACACGTTTGTGTCCGCTACGCCACGACGGGCCATATAATAATGTGACTAAGAGATTAAAAGATACTTTTTAAAACAATAATAAGAAACGAGTGGTTTTTTTTTTAATTATTGGTCTAATGTTATAATCAAAATCATTTTCTTCTATACATGTAATTGTATCTCAAAAATTGCTGAACTGATGTTGATTAGACTTGAACTTTTCTCTAAGTCGGAAAATACCAAGTTAGGAACTCAAAAAGGACAATATCTGTAACATGTTTTGTGGTTTTCGACCAAGTTTTGAACTAAATGCGATTCAAATTTAAGTATAATAAAAGTAAATATAAATAATTTTTCAACTTATATTGAATATATTAATTATAAATTTGTGAAATTTGTTTGTGTATATGTCACCGGACAAACCCGATTTTAGGACAAACTAGTTTGGACTAGGATGTTCTAGTTTTTCCTGACCACACTAGGATAAACTAGTTTGGCCTTATTGATTACAGGCTGAACTGGTTTGGCCTAATAGCGTTAGGATAAACTAGTTCAGCCTGGTAGAACTGTTAGGTTAGGTTAGTTAACGTCATGTAACAATAAGTAATCAATAAACACGTTTAGTTTTGTTCCTCAGAATATCGAAATGTAAATAATTCATTACCCTTAAACAACCCGGCAAAACTAGTTTATCCGTACGCTACCCGGCTAAACTAATTCGGCCTAACAGTTCTACCAGGCTGAACTAGTTTATCCTAACGCTATTAGGCCAAACCAGTTCAGCCTGTTATCAATAAGGCCAAACTAGTTTATCCTAGTGTGGTCAGGAAAAACTAGAACATCCTAGTCCAAACTAGTTTGTCCTAAAATCGGGTTTGTCCGGTGACATATATACTATACTCACGCTAGTATTCATATGGTGGTACAACAACTGTTTCCTCATATAGCCGGCCCCACATACAACGCACTCGTAAGGCTTTCTATCGCTGTGTACGAAACGATGTGTGTTACGATTATCTCGGGAATTGAAGGATTTGCCGCACACCTGCAATAGATAGATAAAACTTCTAAGAATATATTCAGACTTGACAATTTTTTTTCTTGCTGTTCTTTCTAATAATAGTTATACGATCAAGAAATATTCGATTGTTAAAAGACGTTTATTATAGTCCAAGAGCCTTACCTCACAAGTGTAAGGTTTCTCCCCGCTATGTATTCTAGCGTGTTTCTTATAATGTTCCGGATATACAAATGTTGCGCGACATATTTCACACTTGAGTGGTCTTTCGCCGGTGTGGGACGCTTTGACGTGATAGTCTAGGAGACTGGAATAAAATGTTTAAATAACAAATTAAATAATAAAATAAAAGAAATGGACAAACTTAAAATAATATTATTGTTTTATCTTAGAAAGGAATTAGATTTATGTCGTGTATATGTATAATAAATATTGTACTGTCTATTTAACAAGTGAGCCAAAACAGTAATCCAATACTTATCTAATGCTAAAGTTATTAAATGTCTATTAAGACTTTTTTTTAAATAGCAAAAAAAAATAAAATAACTTGATAAGAAGGTCTAACTAAAATGGTTTGGAACACTTTTCAAGTATTGTGTTTCGGGTACAAATATTTTTTTTATCTTAAGATAATGTAATGTATTGTTCTATGTACTTTTGCATTATCAAAACATCAAAATTTTAAATTGGGAAACAAAAATATGTTAACTTTATAACTATTATTTAAAATATTCTTATATTCAGATTTTTTATATGTATAATTGGACGGACATCACTGGATTGTTTTTTATTCGTTTCTTACTATGTATATAGATAGGTACATATAAAAATAACTTACCGTCGTCGTTTGAACCGTTTAGAACACATGGTACAGTGATAGCGCTTATCATCTAAATGTGTTGCGCGCCGATGTGAGTGCAGGTTCGAGCGCTGCGTGAAGCGAGCACCACAGATGTCACATGTGAAGGGACGTTCACCTGGAAATGTTATTATTTTCTAGTAAAACTCGGTTCGAGACTAAATATTTAATATTTTTTTATTAATTGTTTGTTCCCTCTGGTAACAAGGCAAAGCGTGGCGTTGAGTCCCGCTACTCAATACACCATGTTTCGAGAATTCGGAAAGTTAGGAAACATGAACAAGACACTCTAATCAAAAAAAAATTTTTTTTTTTTTATATATTGTATTAGACCTCTCAGTTTTAGAGTGCACTCTACACTGTAAATTTATATGTTCACATAGATAATAACAATTTATAGAACTTTCTTGGAATTGCAATGAAAAAATAATTTGTTGGTGCATGTGTACGTTTTGATGTTGGAGGGAGAGGTTGGAGGGGGAGGAGTTGTTGTTGTTCCCAATAATAGATTCCCACACTTCCTACACTAATCGTTTCCCCAAACCCACCGGTGTGCGTGCGCATGTGGTCGCGCACCTCAGCGCGGCGCGCGAAGGCCTTCCCGCAGACGCCGCACACGTACGGCTTCGTGTTGGAGTGCACCACGCCGTGCACCTCCAGGTTGTGTTGGGTGCCGAATGCCTTACCTGACAAAATGGAATGCTACATTATTTAAAGCACCGTGTTTGTATTGTTACGTGAGGGTCGATTGTACGAGGCCTACACGTCGACATAAGAATTCGAAATAAAGATAGCGTGGCCATTTCTCTCGCATCTCCTCGGGGACGAGCCTTTCTCACGCCTCCCCGGTGACGCTATAAAGACTATCCTACTAGATCATCAGCAGCATCAGGCCATCAGAAAGAAAAAAAAAAATAAAATAAAGCAACGTTTACTTTTTTTTATTTAAATAAAGCTGAACATAGTTTAAAGCAGATTATATGGATAATAATTAACACTTTTAATATTATAAACAATATTAATATAAAATAAATGAAATAAAGAAAAGTCACGGTCACTGCCCAATTTTGGAGACATTTAGTTATGAGTGCACCCTTTTTCAAATCAAGATGACTTCACAACTACTGCATTTACAATCAGGCAATAGTCAATCATTTACATAATATTAAAAAAGACACTAACATAAACAATACAATCAAATAAAATAGCCCCTAATTTTTTTCTTAAATAAACCAACGTAATGCAATAAAAATAACTTAAAAATATAGAAAAAATATTTTAAAAAAATACTTACCACAAACGTTACATATGAAATCCTTTATACCGGAGTGTGTTTTTTCGTGTTGATTCAAATTTTGCATCGTGAAGAACGATTTACCGCATTGATTGCACTTGAAAGGGCGAGGACGGACCTGGGAAATAATATATAATAATAAATATTCTTTTTTAGCTTCACGCTGAATTCTTAAGGTATTGCGTAATCAGTGGCGGCACTCAACGCCGCACTTTGTGACGTCACCAGAATAAAGAAATGCGAGTGTGCATGAAAAACAAATTAAGTAAAAAGTATATAAATAATAAATTAAAATATCTAAACTAATAAATACGTACTAAATGTGTTTTCAAGTGCGACTGATGCGTGTATTTGGAGGCGAATGTCTTCCCGCAAACGTGGCAGGCGTGGGGACGGGACCCGTTGTGTACGTTTAGATGCTCCGATAGTAATGAACGCGAACTAGAAAAAAATATTATCGATCGTTTAAAAATCCCCGACACGAACAGCTCTAAAAGTAAACATATAACAAGAAAGTAACTACGTGTACAATTTATTACATATATTTATACGAGAACATCGTATGTAAGTCTCTAGTAGACAAAGTGCGGCGTTCAGTTCCTCCAATCAATATTCAATATCTTTTTGTCTCGAATTCTATATTTTTAATTATAAAAAATTAAGTTCAATTTAGAATTTTTAATTTACTTTTACATCTATTATTTCCTTACTTGATTATGGATCCCTCTTTTCTTCTTTAAGTAATTTAAATAATTAAATACTATAAAGTATTTAATTATTATTTTATTCATAATTTTGAAAAATTTGTTACCATTTTTTGTTGACAATATTTTTTATATAATCAATAATATAACAAATCCATACATATATAATATTTTTTTTTAATAAACGATTTATCCTGACAGTAGACTGTAGTACTGTGTGACTGTTGTGTTTAGGTCGGTTAACAATCTCTCAAACTCCGATTTAACAATCGGCGAAAGTGCAGCGCTATGTTTCCCCACCCAATACACAATATCTATAAAGTAAAAAATAAATGAAAAAATATATATATTTACGTATATTTCTTCTTACAAATATTACACTCGTGCATTTTACTCTTATCTGTGACTTGCATGTTCTTATTATTTTTTTCTGCATGTTGTTCTGAAACAAAAAAACACGTTTTTTATAATAACAAGCATTCAAAATATCTTATTTAATTATTCATAAAAACTCGTATAGAATTATTTAACACACTTCCAAGTATAGCTGAGTAGACTTAACGCTTGAGGATAGATTGTGAGCTTATTTACAGTCACACGACGGCCTTTATTTATTTATTTTTTCTTAAATTATTCGAACCCAGTACCCACCTATATGTTTGACATAATCCGCCCGTTTCCTAACGACGTGTCCGCAATTACAGAGGTACGCGCGCGCCGAGTGCGCCGTTTTCAGATGAGCCATCGTAGTATCTGCGTCGCCTGTGAACGCTTCGCCTTCTGTCAATGTAATATAATAAAGGATATAAACGTAAATTATATTATTCATGGTAGTACACTACGGTCAATGAGTCGTGGCCGCCCTGAAGTTAGATTTTCAGAACACTTTCCGCGTCGTTCATCAGGGGATCTTGACGCCGCGCTTTGCCTGGGCGCCAGCGCGAAGAAATGAAAATATAAATTGTAAGTAAATATTTCATTTCCTCGAGTGGGGATTGAACCCACAATCAGTCGATTTTACAGTCACATTTTGTGCCACTGCGCCACGACTGTACTCTGTCGAGGAGCCGTTTCCACGTCAGTTAATTTTATTTTTGGAGTGTTAAAACACTCCGTCGCCCACGTACCTTCCAAATGTCGAGACATTGCATAATCAGTCACTTTA
This sequence comes from Heliconius erato demophoon, assembly GCA_018249695.1. Classification (NCBI taxonomy): domain Eukaryota; kingdom Metazoa; phylum Arthropoda; class Insecta; order Lepidoptera; family Nymphalidae; genus Heliconius; species Heliconius erato. Next base: position 45,483 of record DWQW01000123.1, read on the forward strand.
TTTTGTTAGTACTGCGGAAATAAAAATATTTAATATTTCATCCGTGGGAGTAGAAATCGGATGCACGACCATCGCGTCTAATCACACACTAGTGCTCCTGCGCCACGACGACCTCGGTTAAAAATGTATATTTGAATTTTAATTTAGTTATAATATAAAAATAAATCTGCGCTTATGCCCACCGCAGTTGGGTCGTTAATACGAAATTAAAAAAATATGTTTGTACTCACGTTTAGTTTCATTATTTTCACATAGAAGACATCTAAATTGACCATTTTCATGTACAACTATTTGTATCTGAAATATTATTTATTAAGAAATAAGAAATATTAAAAGCAAGTTGATGCACGAAACCCCACGAGCCCGTCGTGTCGCAGATGTACAAGCATGCGAATGTAAGCGCAACGGTTGTGGGTTAAATTCCCACTTGGGGGAATGAAATATTTAATATTTTTATTTAACCAGGTAAACAGGCCATGCGCGGTGTCGAGTTACGCCACTCAATAAGGAATGCCTCAAAATAAGTGTCTAATTAAAAATATTCCAATGAAGAATGTTTTCAGTTACTTACAATTTAAAAAAAATGTAATTTCACTTATAGAGTAGACAGTCTATATAGTCAGTCATACTATAAAACTTACAGTATTATCAGTTTTATTGATATCATCATCTGTTTTGCTCTCCACTGATTTCACTTGAAACATTTCTCCGCCTTCCACTTTTATGAAGGCACCTCCTTGAAATATACAAATAAAAAAATAAATAATGATGTAATAGTACTTTTTGTTTTAATTTAACAGTTTTTTTTAAAGTAAAAACAAAAATTTAGTTGTTAAAAATAAAAGGTTGTTAGTTATTTTATAAATTATTTACAATTTCTTTATCAAAAATATTTAAGATTTTTTTTTAAAAGGTTTGTCTCTTTTTTGTATTTTCTTTAACCGTAACAAGAAAAACCGAGCTCATTAGCGTGCCCTTAACAAAACGTGCCTATGTTAACGAGGACAGGATGATGATGATGACAACAAGAACAGAAAAACTGTCTATCATTTTATAAACAGATGAAATTAAGCCTACTGCCAATAAATAAAAAAAATAGTAAATGATACATATTAAGGCCAGTCGTGGCGCAGCGGCACGAGGTGTGACTGTAAAACCGACTGCTTGTGGGTTCGATGCCCACTCGTGGAGATGAAATATTTACTTAAATTTTTATTTCCATTTCGTCGCTCTGGCGTCGAGGTTAAGCGCGCCGTTGAGTTCTGCCACTCAACACGCAATGCCTCCAGAATTCGGCAGTGAGTGGGGAACGGAGTGTCTTAACACTAAGTTTCCTCTACCTACCCTGCTGTCTGCGGGAAACAGCGTGAAGCTGATTTATTTATTTATTTTTACATATTAAGGCCTCCACAGTGGTACAACATCTGACTGTGACTTCAACTAAACTACTGTGGGTTCAATCTCTACTTGGGGGAAACGATTATATTTCAAATATTTTTATAAAAATAATTAATATACCTTGTTCTTTAGCAGCTGCAATAATCGCATTTGCCGTTTCTTCATCGCCGGACACTTGTAATTCTATTTGAGATTCATCATTTGAATCTGTAATTATAAAATAAATCATATTAAATACATTTTATTCAAATAAATACTTTTATATTCAAGTAAATACATTCACGTTAGATAATTTTTGGTAGGAGGAAATCTTATTTTTTGTCAATAAAATGTTAATTATTAATAAGAAGTTTTACATATACACAACAACACATTTTAAAATTTAGCTTATTACGCTCTAAAATTTTGCGAAAATTTTATATGCGCAATTGTGTATTTGTATACATGTCTTATGACAACTAGTAACACTGTGGTAACATAACAAACCGCAACTTGGAGTTTCGCTACTGAGCCAACGAGGTAATACTTTTTTAATAAATACCTTGACTATCCCCATTATCGTCGTTATTATCCAAACTGTCGGGCATCACTAGTGATATCTCACTGTCGCCATACAAAAACTTCTGTCCAGACATTACGCGGAGAATGTTGTCACTCTCCACTACTATTGCTTCTGAAATTATTTACATATTAATAATAAAACATACAAACGACAGCTTATTTTTTTCTATTATATTATTATAACAATAATATACTATAATAATAATAATATTATAAAAAAAAAAAAACTGTTGTCGCTCAGTAGCACAAGCATGCAATTGTGAACGCGTCGGTTCGATTTCCACTCAAATCAAATTATTTAATATTTTCATTTTCTCGCTCTGGTAACAGGCACAAGGCAAAACACAATGTTGAGTTATGCTACTCATCCCGCAATGCCCCGAAAGTTTGGCGGATGGACATAGGAGTATTTTAACACTTGGTTCCTAAGTCCCCTCGACTTACACTGGTATGTGCCCCCGCACATAGTAGTACATAAGTGTACAGTGCAAATCTTCAATCAGTGAAAAAAAAAGAATACTAACGATTATCCTGTTCGTTTAGTTGATCTGCCAATATTTGTAGTTTTCCCATAAAGCATTGTCCCTCCGCGCCCACTAATTTAATATCTACATATTCTCCATTACGTTCAGTCTAAAAACATTTATGATTTAAAAAAAAATGTATATTTTAATAATTATTTATGTATACTCATTATTTTATTTTATTGTTAATGTATTGCATAAAATATTGTTCTATATATTTTTTTAGAAAACTTGTACAAGTTTGAGCGGAACTAGTCTGTTACAATCAAATTTTTCTTTTCTAAAAAACACAATTACTAGATAGGGATATTGATGAAGCTGATTTTTTAAAAATATTTACCTTTACATCATCACTATATGTCAATTTATCACCATTATTATTATCAGTCGTTATAACTGCTAAAGAACAATCTGAAACAAAGATAATCTATATTATAATATTTTATAGGGTTGTGGTGGGTAGGGTTGCTGTGGCTAACGCAGATCCGCTCCGTCGACGTAGGCCAGGGGGTAGGAGAAGGCGTTACGCGCTTCTTCAACTCCCCCTTACCCTAGAGGAGCTACTTCGGGAGGATCATGGTGATGCTCCTGCAAGTCATCGAGGCTGCGGGTACCCTAAGAGAAACCCCGGGGAACCCTAAAGGCGATGGTGGCCTGCATTAGGCAGGCCTTCCACTGAGGCGTCGTAGTAGTATGTACGAACGATCCTGCGGCGTCTCATTTTGGTGGAGGGTTTCCGCTGGGTTTTAGTGGGTAGGATCGGTTTCACCGGTGAGTCCCACAGTACCGCTCATCCGTAAGGCATTTGTCTTGCGTGTGGGCGGTCTGCGTAAATGCATTTCCCAGCGATAAAAAAAAAAGGGTAGGGTTGCTGTGGCATTTTAAACTGGACCCCTGTTTAAAATGCTTTTGCTAAATCTTACTGTTTTAATTTTTATTTGCTTGAAGCTGTATCCCGCATATAGCAAGGCAGCAGAGGGAGTCATTAAGACACACCCCACTTTCTGTCCGATTTTCGAAGTATTATGTGATAACTAACGGGGCTTATTGACACGCTTCGTCTTTTGCCAGAACGAAAAAATTTAAATAATTCATTCCATATCCCATAAGAGTATGGGACTGGAACCCACAACCTTTGCATTTTTAGTCACTTGTTTATAGCGTTGTCAACTTTAAAATAATATATAAATTAAATATTATGTTTTTAAATTCCAACTTCTTTGGTTTACAAATTAAATTCAAAATAGAATTTCAAATTAATTCTTTTCAAAACTTGAATAAGAATTATAAAACCGGACAAGCAAAAGCAAGGATGTCTTCAAGCATTCTTGAGATAAAGGCTCTTGACAAACAGACAGGTAGACTGACAGGCAGACGAATGGCTGGACAATAAAGTGGTCTTTTAAGGGTTCCTTTTTACCTTTTGAGGTCTGGAACCCTAAAACAATGAGCTGAACAGTCAAAAGAATAAATCATCAATTGCAAATGAAATAATCTGAAATAATAAGTTAATTAATAATAATTCTACATTATAAAGAAACAATTCTATACATACCTTCATCAATTTCCATAGATTCTTCATTATTCTCCACATCACTATCAACAGTATCTTCCTTCTTTATCTTCTCCATACCAAATTCGTCGACTTTCCTCAAAATGGTTGACGAAAGAAAATCTTTCGTCAACGAATTCATATTAAAACTCAACATTTGACTGTTCGTCGAAACCGGTTGTGAAAAAGTATATGTTGAATGCGACGAACTCAATATTTCATCGGATTTCATAGAATTTGTTATTATTATTGGCATGTTTTTTTGTTCTTTTTTATTTTCTGTTGACGTCATTATTACTTTTGGATCTATGATTTGGTTTTGTGTTGTTTTTTGTTTGGCTGTTAATGTGTTTATTGACTGTGTGAGGACAGACGAACCTACAGTCACTTTTAAATTTATATTGGATGGTGGTAATGTCATCATTGGCTGTAAGGTTAAGAAAATTTGTTTTATTACACTAATGTATCTGTTTTATTAAACTAATTTTTGACGCTATTAGAGTTAACCAAAATAATTTTAAGTTCAAAATTCAATATAGAAAATGTTTATATGTATAAAATATTCGCTGCCCATGTGTGTGTGTATAAAATATGTATTTTATACACATAATTACATTGTATTTATAACAACATGAAGGTTGTGGATTAGATTTACAAGCAGAGGAATGAATTATTTTCATTTACTCCCTCTGGTTATAAGACAAAGCTTGAAGTTTAGTTCCAGCACACATCACGCAATATATCATAAAATTGGGTGGAAAGTGGAGTAAAAAAAATAAAAAAAAATAGAAAAAAATAAAATAGTAAAAATTAATGGGAAATAAAAATTATTCCTGCAAGTGACAATCAAAGCCAAAACCACCACAGTGGTCAGAAAATAATTTCAGACTGAAATAACATTTTACCTTTAATTTGGGTACTGTAACTGGCTTTGTTATCGGCCATTTTCCACCCCTTATCACGAAATCTGGTGGCAATGGCTGTAATTTAGATGCTGGAAGGACTAATTTCTTTAATTCTGTTGTTTTAGATACACTTTTGGTTATTATGTTGTATGTGTCATAGTTTATGTTGTGTTTTTCAAGGCTTTTCTTGAATTGGCTGAGAAGTTCCACTTTGATGGATTTTAATCTGTAAATTAGTTGGATAAAATATGTTAGCTTATAATAAAAAAATATATTATATGAAATAAAACAAAGGTTAAAACTATAATTAATTTGTTATTATGGTAATTGTTATAAAAACATTTTGTTACAAAAAACTTTGTTTGTTTGTCGTGATATTTATTTCTACTTAATCAACATTAAGGAATACTACTACGTCAGTTGTGGCCCATGGGCACAAAGTTTGACTGCATACACGACAGGTTCTCTCATTCTCATTCAAAGAAATTAAATATTTTATATGTATTTTATTTAAAACAAAAAAATCATACCGGACTTGTATAGAATCATATTCCACTACAGCTTTTTGACATTTCTTACATATAATATTAGTGTGAGTGTTGTCTTTTTTAATTTGTTTCTCCACTATATCACCTATTACATCTGTGAAGTTTTTGCCTGATGTGAGAGAAATCTATAAAATAAACCAATTTAATTAAATATGTAAAATGTAATTGTTAATGTGTTAAAGTAATAAATATTTACAAATATGCGTGGCATTTTAATATGCTGTGCATTAAATGATAAGGATTTACATTAACATCTAAATTTTAATATAAATTATTATTAAAGTTTATTTTAATTCAGATGGATTCTTATATATTAAAAAAAAGGAATAAATTAAAAAAAATCTTAAAGATTAAAGATTTTTTTTTATTTATTTCATTATAGATATAAATATATAGAAATTGAAAGTACTATTCACAAATAATATTTATTTCAATAAAAAAAAAGTTGAACACTTAAATATAGATTTAACTTACATCTTCACCAAATAAACTACTAGCGTTTCTCAAAGCCACACCATTACGAGTATTACAAATGAAACAAGTTGGATTCGTATTCATCCTGAAATTAAAGAAGAAAACGATACATATTATATGCGAAATTACATATATATTTATTGTTTAAAAACAATTTATTTTTATTAATAACTTCAATTATTACATGGATATGTCTTTCTTTTTGTTTAAGTGTTTGTTACTTCCTTCTATAATCTTATTGCAATTTTTACACATTTAGCCATTATTTTAAAAATTGCGCCGAAATAAAACGTTTTATTACGACAATATATACCAATAAAAACCATTTCATCCAGTTATATAACAACTGACTGTTGTAATTACATATTAATAGAGAAAATAATAAATTTCTACTTCTTATCGTAGTTGTAAGTTGTTTACGTTCTTATCAGTTACTATAATTTTAAATCTATTGCCACCATCATCAACATAATGTCGATATTTGATGTAATTGAATTTTAAAAAGTATTTCTCCTACGGTCAGCCATTTTGACACGAAAACGCAAAAAGTGGATGAAATTTAAGCAAAACGTGTATTTTCACACAATAATTGTAAATACCTGACGGACATTTCAAGTTTTCATTTGTATTTTTAGTTTCTGAAGGTTTACAGAAACTATTTTCCAAATAAGTTGTCAGCAATGATTTAACACGAGCAGCCACCATTACGTTTTGAATAGTTCCGTTTTTTTACTGTAGGCGCGCTAGTTGTTTCCTTTCTAAAAATATCTTGTCTATGGTCTGTACTTAAAATAATGCTATATCTACATGAAATGTCCATATAAAATGTTTGATTTTTTTTAAAAAATAAGGTAGTAAACATGAATGGTAAATTTTCCTCTTCTAACTATAATTTTGTAATGTTTATTAAAATACTGATAAATAGAATATATGAGTTACAAAAATTATATTTATGCATTATTTTTAATAGACATTTTCACAATCATTCATTTCTACTTATTGTTTGAGACCTTAAAAATATTACTAAGGAAAATAAGCGGGTATTATTTAAGTATTTTAAATCATAACTATTATAAATTCTGAACTGACAGTCGGTTAATATTGTAGTAATAGCTAGTTAAATAAAAATAGATAATTTTAATAATTTTTTAACAAAAATTAATTCAATATCCAAACAAATAAAATTATTTAATTACCATTAAATTTTTATTTCAATATTATATTTTTTTATAAAATTTGTCGACACGCAAGTTGCTAGCATACTTATCGTCTATGGTCAAAATAAAAAAAGGCGGGAAAGTGATGTCACCCGAACGCGGCAGTTTCAAATGTCATGATCGACAATATTTCTTTAAAACGATTATAATGCAAGGTTTAGAAAAACTAAAATGGGTTAGTGCTTATTATAATACTTAGTTTTTGTTGAATTATTTATTACACAGAAAAAAACTACAGATCAATCAAAAACATTTTTTATTTCTATACAATTTACATTTTCGCGTCTTACGTGCAGCGTCCTAACATTAAATATAATTTACATAAACTTTACAATAAAAGGAAAAATAATTTTTAACGCAATAATTTACTATTTACAACTTATATTTTCTTTTATTCATACTTTATACATGAATTTAGGTGCGAAAAGAACTTTACGGCTAAAATTTCTTTGTGACGTCACAAATAACAACTTTATAATTACTTTAATTTGTAAATATATATTTGAGCAAATATAATAATGGCACGTCGTAATAATGAAGTGGTGTTTCTAATGTTGTTGACATTTGAATTAAAATTTTGAATATAATATTAAAAAAAATCACATTATTGTTGATCGTGAAGAAATTTCATTGTAGTGTGAGACAATTAGAAGTGAAATAAGTAATTTGTTAGCATTTTTGACACGGAAATTTAATATTTTAAAATTGTAAAGCTTTTAACATTTTTTTTGATAAAATTCAAATTCGCAATTATTATGAAAATACAATGTTAGTTTTCAAATTGTATGTAAGTTATGATTAAGAACGCTTGTGTTTGGGAATGTGCTACGGTAGTGTTGAAATGAAAGAGGCTTTGTGTTGACATGTATTTAATGTTTATTATGTACTATACCTAATACCAATGCAATAAAAACAAACTAAAATTAAAAGTTACATTATCTTAAAGTATGTAAAATGCTAGTGCTGTTCATGTTCTCAGTTCTCAGACAAGACCTCGTGTGTGTGATGTTACATTGAGCGTGGTACGTCCAGTTTCTAGTGTAACACTGTGAAATACCCTAAATTTTATTTTATTTAATCATTCACCATGTAAAATTTTACAATATTTCTTCATATTAATTAATTTTCCACACAATTTCATAGAGCACTTACGATAAAATTATTGACTGACAAAACAATTTTTTTCTTATATACATCCAACACAAATAAGCTATCACGACACCAATGTCCTAACGCTAAAACATTTATTTATTTGAAAATATTCCTAGAGAAAAAGATATGCATCTATTTACCTGATAACCATTGTTTATTCAGCTATTTTAAAGGACTATTATTTTTTTTAATTGCCCACACTATAAAACTGTTTACGCTATGAAATTAAACCATTAACATCTTCCCTAATCTGTTACAAAACTCAGGCGTTAAAAGACGTATAGAGTTAGTATGAAAGGGCATATCATAAACAGCTATATAGACATGCTAAGACAATCCACACCGTTACGAACAATCTATTAGAATATTCTAGAAAGAACGAAAATACAGCGTGACATGGCGTCCATTGAAAATCTAAATCTAATAATCAGTATATCCAAACTTTGTCGGCTATTTAATTTCAATGAAGAATAATATGATAAACTTTTAAAAAGACACTCGTTTAATATAAGCCGACAAATTTTGAACGTGATTGTGCTGGCATTATTATTAATTATATACGCCACGTTTTTTTTATTAAATTTTTAAGAAAAATTTATAGAAAATCTGTTACTGTCATAATTTTCCACTAGTCGAATATAATTGACATCGCAATGACACTAGTAGTAACTAGCCTAGAGAGTGCTAAACTATTTCTTATAGTTACACAAATGTTTTGGTTCTTAAAACTGATCGAAACAAAAAAAAAACGCATTAACACGAAACGCATGCAAATCCTGCAACATGCACATTTCAAAAAAAAATATCTAAAACTAAAAAGTTAAGAAAAAAATAAAAACCTCTACCATATACCACAGTTTTTTATTTCTTGTACAATTCACAACTATCAAGTTTTATTTAAAAAAAAAAGAATTATTTACGAAAAAATATATAATAAACTAAAAATATTTTACACCAAGTTGCGTAACTATTTTGAAAATTTCAATTCAAAATCCAAATGTTTAATAAAAAACTTGACAATACTAAGCAATAGAAAACTAAAACTAATTCTAATTAATTCATAATGGGAATAATGCTTAAAAAACCTAAGTTGATACAAAATGCGTCCGCATTCAAATGGGGCTTCCCCAAGAAAAATAAAAAAATACTAAAATTAAAAAGAAAAAAGAAAACAAAATGGAAATGTGTTACTTGAAAACTGTGTCTAATATTAACTATATGTTAATGTCTTTATGAGTGAATTAAATCACAAAAAATATAATTAAGGAATTATTAAATGTTGCCATTGCTTTTTTAAAAAAACTCGTTAACTTGAGTATTACATAAGCTAATCAAAATTTGCTTTATTTATTGATATCATACCATTTTTTTAAAATATTTTTTGCATACATAATACTCAATATTTTTAATGTTTTTTGTGTTTTTGTATAGCAATGGCCGTTAACCGTATTTTCTCGTGTGCCAGTGTGTTTGTGTGCCGTCCGTCTTGATATGTGTGTGTGTGTTCTTCGCCATCGCCGTTAGCTAGAAGCAAATATTTTATTTGAGTTCGCATGTTCCGAGAATAAGACGGTATAGACGAAAAATTGTATTACAAATGTAATTTTGACTTAATAATGTTCCCATATTTTTGTATATGGAAACATAAAAAAAAGAAATGTGCTTTAAAATGTAATTTTCACACAGTGTTGCCATACACATATATTTTTCATCTATAGCGTGAATGTAAGTAAATGTTTGTAAAATTGACAAGTGAGTAGAGCAGAATAAATAATAAATATTATTTAAAAGGAAAGATATAAATAAAAAAAAAAAAACAAATCAAAAATCATTAAAAAAACAAGGACTAGTAAGAAATTGACTTGAGTTCCGCGTAAAAGACATGTATCCCAATATAATATGTAATATAACTAATTATTATTTGTCACTTTGATATGTAAGTGTTTTACAAGCAATACAACAACACACAATCAAACAATTAAGGGCTCTCACAGATCGTTTGAAATATTATCAAAAGACGAAACAAAAACAAACCACTATTTTATTAAAAAAAAAGTAATAGCAGATAATATTCCAATACGATAACAAATTACAAAAATTGACATTTCAAAAGCAATGTACAGTCGAGCACGACATGTCTAATCTATTTATTACTACAAAATATTTAGCATTTTATATTAAAATCTAGATCGAGTAAGCCTAGAAAGCGTTCCGTCTCCTCACAAAATATACGACAATAGTGCACGACTATACAATACAATACATTACAATACAATTATTTATCTACAATGTTTTTAATATTATCTCGAAAATTGACTTCGCAGCCACATCAACTGTAGATATGTAATTCTTTACACATTTGTTAAAAAAGCGTTTCAGGATTTTGATTTTTTTACTTAAAATCAACGAAAATAATATTCATAATTATATTTTATTGCTGAAAAATAAAAAAAAGGAACTTAAATATAGTTTTATAGGCATTTCTTATGAATGTAACCACCTATTGAGACTAAAGTGCTCACTTATATTATAATAAAATAACATTTAATAATAATATCTCTTTAATTAATTTTACCTTGTGTATTTGAATATACCATACAGATAATATAAACATGGCAAAGGTTCAAAATTATTCTGCTATGTAAAAACATTATAATTTTAAAGAAAAATATTATTTAATTTTTTTATTAACACTGATAATATTTTTTAAATAAATAAATTTCTGTCATTTATGTTATATCAGGTACACATTTATTGCTTTAAGCTTTAACCGTAAATATTATCTGTATAGAGCGTCCATCAAATATCGAAACAAAAAACAATATTTAAAAATTATTTACATTTATCTATATTTAAAACGTTTAAAAATGTTACTAACAATTTCAACACTTTGGCTAATATTTGGCTTAATACGAAAAAAGCTTAAAAATAAAAAAAAACTCATATTGAAATACTTCAAATGCTCAAGAGTCAAACAGTCAAAAATTTATTATAAATTACATAATTATCGGAAATTGTACATTTTATATAAGAATATAATATATAATTCATTTTAAAACAATCAAGAGGGTTGTATATAAAAGACGCCATTTATGTTTGCCTGTCAAAATGAGATAACAAAAAAATACAGATTATTTACAATTGTAGAATAAAAAGAAATTTCTCAATACATTTTATTTATATACATATTTATTAAATTACGTAAATTACATAAAAGAGAATCTTTTGTCAAGCAAACATATATTAAGCTCTATGGTCCCTACTCTGGGTTTAAAAATATGGATTTTTTTTAAAAACCATTCGGACAAAATTTTTCACTTTTATAGAATATAAATAAATACAAATAAACAGTTGCCATATTTTATATTAAAAAAATGTAGGCCGGCATCTATGTAATGGTAACACTACACCTATTTGTGCTTACATTACGATTTATTTAAATTTAAAAGGAAACATATTAAAAGCTGGTAACATTTGGCTTAATTCATCTTTCCGACACATACAATTGGTCCGTTCCCTACTTTACATGTCTTTTTCAACACTTTGCGTTTATATTCCATAGAGTATTGTGGATGTTTGTTGTTATAATATTGTGAAGCTAAACCTTTTACTATGATGCTTAATTTTTTTTAAATATTTTATTATTACAATATATTTATAATGTTGTACTTTATATGAAATAATAGTAATTTTACTATTTCATAGTCTTAATAAATAAATATACAGAAAAAAAGGATTTCGGGTAATGTTCACATTAATTAGAACATAATTAAGTACTTTTAAATAACATTAACATTAATTTTCATAAATAAATGAAGACAATAAAGAACTTCAAAACCAAAAAAAACGAATTTAATTAACCATATTTTAAAAAATCAATGTATACAACATTACAACAACACACCTCCCAAACTCACAACTATTAAATTACAAATTCCACACATACATACAATACATACAAATACATATAAATACATTTACAATACATATAAATATATATAAATATAACATCTTACTAGTAATCCTGTTCTCCATTGTCGTGTCGATTCTCTTGATTTTGGTTCTTGGTTTGTCCCTTCCCTTGTCCGATTTGTCGCGACGACGAAAAACATAGTTTCATTACGAATGGGAATTTTGCTCCTGAAAATATACATTTGAAGTGTTATTTAGTTGATTTTTTAATTTCATGTTGAATGGGCGGGGTAGGCAGAGGGAACCTGGGAACTTGGAAACCTAGTGTTAAAGTCACTTCACACTGAAGTGAGAGGGAATGAAATTTTCGCTACTTTCTGTGGAGTAAATTTTATTCATTTCTCGAGTGGGGATCGAACATCCAACCATTGCACTTAAACAAACACTGTTATTTTGAAATCACAAGACACTTTATAGATTTTGAAATAAATTAGAACAGTATCTAATTATAATACCTGGATGCTGAATAGTGGCGTGGTTGCACGCCATGATGGCCATCACCGACTGGGATATGTTCTGGAACTCCATCAGACCCGATGACGATCTGAAACAGGTATTTAATATACATAATAATATAAAAATAAAACATTAAGAAAAGTTTTAAAATGTTGTTAAATATTTGGTTGATATTCCGCTTTTCAGTAATGATATGACGTGTTCATAATTGACAAAGTAAACAAACAACTAGAAAAGAGATGATAATCTTCAAACGTTTGAACATATTTTGCTGAATCATGGCTAAAAACACTATCGATTATTACCCTTTATGAACTCTCAAATAACATATCTATTGGTAATCTTTGATATTTCAAAAATATCTAAAATAGGCCATAATAAATAATAATATTAAAGTAACCTTTCACTCTTGAGCGGGAATTTAGATATAGTGTGCGGAGGCGTCACGCCGTAGTCCCCGAACACTTGCAGCAACTGTTCATCGGACACGTCGGGCGGCGTGTTGAAGAAGTGGAGCACCTGCGGACCGTTGTGGTAATGTAGAATAGAATAGAAAAAAGAAAATTGTTATTTATTGTAATCTCGCCGTATTCCGAATTTTGCAAAGTATGTATTGGGAACCAGAGAACCTAATGTTAAGACACTCTTTTCCCATTAAGGCAACCCATTTCGCTACTTAACGCCGAATTCTCGAGGCATTGCGTGTTGAGAAGCGGCAGTGGCGTAGCGGGCGTAACTTGCGCCCGGTGCAAAATACCTTTTCAGCGCCCCCCAGACGAACATCATATAATTGTATATATAAAATATACTCCTAATTTAATACATTTAAATAGTTTTGCAGACCTTTTGGCGCCCCTTTGTGAAGTGGGGTACCCTTGCCCCCCCCTCACTACGCCACTGAGAGGCGGAACTCAACGCCGTATTATTTAGATCCAGGATCTTATCAGAGCAAGGATGGAATCCACAACCATCGCATTAAGAGTCAGACAATAGCAGCGCTTAGACTTACTGTTATATTATAGCCAAATTTTATACAAAATGTTTACATAAATTGTAGTTTTTTTTTTTTTTTCGAATGGATTTAATTCTGTTGACCTGGAATGGTCTTGACAGCGTCACCGGGCTGGGTAAATTGTAGTCAATGTGTTATTCTGATGTAGCATGGATGCTTGTTCCAATTTCATGCAAAAACTGATGAACAGATTTAGATGAAACTTTACACTATATTACGTGTAAAGTTTCCTCTAAATCTGTTTATTAGTTTTTGCATGAAATTGGAACAAGCAGCCATGCTCATAAAATTGTACATATACAATATTAAAAATACGTATTATCTCACCTTGGACGGAGGCTGTATCCTATTCTTGTGAATGGAGGCGGGTGTAAGAAACCGATTGTTCTTGTTACCGACGTAGTCCTTGAAAGAGGGCGACTTGTCGGGCAGGGGGTACGGGTTCATCACCTCTGATAGATACGCTTGCTTTGAGAATCTGAAATTTACGTATAAAAAAAATTGTAACAAAATAGTATAAAAACACGCTTATTAATATTTTAAAGCTATTCTAATCATCCTGTAATTTTTTTTGACAAAGATTGACAGATAGATAAACAGGTGAAAATTGTGCCGTTGGTCGTGCGATTATAAACGACACGGTTATAGGTTTGATTCACACTCGGGGGAATGACATATTTAATATTTCCATTTCCTCCTTCTAGTAACAACGGCGTTGAGTTGCACCACTCAACACCCAAAGCTTCGAGAATTTGATTTGGCGAAAAGTGGAGAACATAAATGTCTTAATGGGAACGGAGTGATTTAATACTAGGTTACCAGGTTCTCTGTGGATACAGCGTGCTGAGGTCAAAAATATGCTTGCAATCAAAACTTGTTTTGGTTGAACAATATAAGTTATCAATATTTAAAGACGAATAAATGTGTATAGTAACTAAATTAAATATAAGTGAACTAACTTTTACTTACGGCTTCTACTTAAACACAAGATAATTTTTCCATTAGAAGCAGTAGTTCCCGAGATTAGCATGTTCAACCAAACAGATTCTTCAGCTTTATAATATTAGTACAGACAAATATATAAACTCACGCAAGTGTCAATGTGTAGTCCCCAACGGTGACGTTGTTGAGGTTCTGCACGCACCTCTCTACCGACACGCTGTCCCCCATCTGGACCATCGCCGTGCCTTCTTTAGTTTTGAGGAACTTTATCTGAAATTATTAAAAGTTTGATTAGATATTTTTTTTTAGATTCACGCATAAGTATAGCAGGTTAGATAGTGTAAGGATATTCTGTTCGCCTACACTGCTCAATTTTCGATATATGTATTGCGTGTTGCAACGCCGCGTCTTGTCTTGATACCAGAGCGAGGTAACAAAAACGTCATTCTAGTAGCATTTATATTTTTGAGTAAGTCGTAATCTTACCGTCACTAAAATTTATAGAAAAAGTAAAAAAGTGGTCAACTGAATACGAAGGTTATGGGTTCAAAAAAATGCATTATTTACAAATTACAATTTAAGGTAAATACTGATATCTACTTCTAAAACATTTTTTATATAATTGCCCAGGTAATGACATCACCATTTTTGCCATTTAAAAAAAGCATTATATCTAAAGTGGCTTAATAAAACGCTACAAAATTATTATAAAAAAGCGATTAAAATATTGTAAAAACAATTTCCTTGAGTAGGAATCGAACCAACAACTCTCTTATATAAACTTACTTTCATACAAATACATATGAATACTTACTCTAACAACATTTCCATATAAGCAACACAAGTTGAACAATCTGTCCGCGTTCACAGTGTTGGGGTCGAGACCGTACACCATCATGACCGCGCCTTGTTGGGGGGGACCGCCCTGAAATATTAAAATAAAGATTTTTTTAAAAATATAAAACATTTGCCGGAAAATTAAAAATTTCTTAAGAGAAAAGCAGTGTCTTTATACTAGGTTCCCAGATTCCCTCTGCCTACTTGGAAATGTGCAAAATGCAGCGTGAAGCTAAAACAAGAAATATAATTTATTTTTTTTGGCTTCCCGCTATATTTTGCATATAGCAAGCAGGGCAAGTAGAGGAAGCTTAATGTTAAGACATTCTGTCCCCCACGCACCGCCTATCTATCGAGACTCTCAGTGTTCTTAACAGAGCGAGGTAACGAGAATACTTTATTTCTCCGAGAGAGAATCGAACTCACAACCGTGCATTTTTATACCTCTATAGAAATAGACACTACGTGCGATCAACACATCAACATACGTTTAAATTGAAAATAAGTAATGAGAGAAAAAAAAAATGTATTTTTTTCTTCAATGTTTATCATATTGCTTATATAAAGAAGACAAACAATTTATATTTAAAATTATATTATGAAAAAGTAACAAAAAAATATCTCATTTTGTACTTCTTAACTTAACAAAAAACAAATTATTTGTTCTAATCTAAAGCCCACCTGGTTCTGTGGCGGCATGGGCGGGTGGTGCATCGGGGGTGGTGGTACGAATCCTTCGCCGCCGTACCCCTCTGGTCCATAGCCGCGACCGTCGCGCTGTCAATAAAAAATTGCAAGTTGCGATTATAGTTTTTTTGTATACAACGTGTAATATAAATAAATGAACACGAGAGAGAATCTAACGATTTTTCTATCCGCCTTGTAATTTTTGTTCTAATTTAAAGAAATAATGTATGTCATGCATGAGATAATATATTTACGCTTATATCATAGAGTGCATGATATTTTAAGATTCATTATAGCACAGTAAGCTGCATGCTCTGTAAGGTATACATAAATGTAACAAGAAAAAAAGTTCGAAAACTAAAACCCGAGTACTGAAATATTGCGCTCTAAAAATTACGAAAAGCCCTTTCATTCGATACTCACAATTATTTTTTAAGTCATGACTTTATGTTACGTAGAGTGCGCCACATTCAATTTAATCTAACGTCACATAGCCTCCCATAACCAGCGGATGATTTAGACACTTCTAACAATATCTTATATGATTGTCAAATTATATAAGTGGTTTAGAAGCTATGAAGGAACAAATGAACATACATAAATACATTGTGGTCAAAATCATAACCTTCCGGTAGTCGGGTAAAAATAATATGTCATGTATGACATACTTACATTATGACTAAGTTTTTATTACAACAGCTGTTTTATTTATGATATATTGGGCTATTTTCGTTTAAATTAAATAAATCTCTATTTATATAAATAAAATAAAGCCGCAATAACTTAGTGATGTGAACATAATGACGTATTTTTCCATGATATTTAAAATTAAATAACCACAAACATTAAATATTTTAAACGTACTCAATTAAAATGTAACCATATTCATTTAGAAAACGTATAAAAATATGAACGAAGCGGGACTCGAACCCGCGCCCCCACAGTGAAATAACATTTTAAAAATGTTAAAAACATGTTACCATATGGTTTATGATATAAAGGATAACACTTTAAATTCATAATATTTCTATCTATATTTCATACATACACTCATACATCCGTTCGACAGCGCGCTGCACCTGCTTTACGACAGAATATCTAACGCGACGTCTAGATCGAGAATGAGTAAGCATCGAGGGAATAATTCATAGTTGGATTTAAATTTTGTTTGGAAAAATATCGCGTAAATATTGTATGCAATATACAACTTAGTGTGAAAAATTTTAAAATATTGAAAATGTAGTATTTGGAATATTAATATGAAAATTCTAAAATAATATTAATATTAAAAGCAAATTAGTTTTATTATTAGAAGGCTAAATTTAATTATAATTATATTTAAATTAAGTTATTAATTGAGTAGAATTGTCGTCGTAGCGCAGGGGGAGAAGCAGGCGACTATCTAAGTTTTCTTTAGTTTTCATAGAACTAGATTTACATGATACCTAGAACCAGTCACGGTTGCTTCTCGGTACAATCTCTGTCTATTATATCACTCGGCCATTTTATTTTCCTATAAAGAAAGAACTACTTATTTTAAGAAAATGTATCCATACAAATGGAAGAAATTAAATAATAATCTAACCGGGTGATGCGGCGGCGGCGGGCCATGTCTCTCTTTCATCATACCGGGGGGCGGAGGTCCACCGCTACCGAACTCCATATCTGGAAAAAAAGTTTATTATTAAAAACAAAAATTAAATGAAATATAAGTATTTATAAAATAATTTAGTTTTTTTTATTTAAATAATTTAGCTTTGAATATAGATATAGAAATTAAACAATATAACAATTATATACATCACAGTAGTACTATAATTTTTTTTTTTTATTAAAAAGTTTACACACAAATCTGAAAAACTACACAACATTTTTTTTAAATACACACAAAAAGTCAATTTATTACAACATAACTTAAAAAAAAATATACACAACACAACCCAATAACAACAACCGAAATTTCCATAGAAATTACATTATAATACGCGCGGAATTAAACAACCTGTCGCCGCGTAATCTAATAACGCAGCGTTATTAGCGTATTCAAAATGTCATCTGCCATATTAATCTATTGAACCTATTGGGTAAATGTTATTTGCATAATACTCATAAAAGCTTGTAAAATCTTCTACTCGTTAAAAAATAATTTTACAGCATTTTTATTCAAGACATTGCGGGTTGAGTGTCGAAACTTAACGCCGCATTTAACTTTACAAGAGTGAAGAACTGAAAATAAATCATTCCCTCCAACTACAATCATCACATTTGCAGTCAGCGATGAGAGTCACTGCGACACGATGACGTCCATAAAATATTGAATGTTTTTCTTTGTAATATAGTGAAAATTTATTTCTATCATAAAGAAATTTTCACTCCATGTAAAATGATTACGGAAAGATGTATTTTTAACAAGCCTGTCACGAGTGAGAATCAAACCCACAACTAATTGCTCATTAGGGCATACCTCTACACTTTACTAAACCTGCTAATTTATACCCTGTGCAGCGAGCCATGATGTAAAAGGTAAACAAACCAGAAAAAGATTACTTTACAGGTTATGATTGATGTAGTTAATATGGTTTATAAAAAAAAAAAAAATACGAAGTAAATCGATGATAGCACTGTAAATAATACTATTGACATTGAATAAAAAGATATCAATCTATAGAACTTTTGAACCCTTTCAGCTTTTTGTTTCTTGTTTTATTAAGCTTATTAATTGTTTTATTTTTGTTTTCGCATAAAACAAGAGAGAACCTTAAACCAGCAACGACTGCACTTTTCTCCACTAAAATCATTTTCAATACGGACAAGGTGGGTGTTGTTAACGTGCTCTAAAATGTAACAGAAACGAGGTTGAAGGATTCGTATTCGTAGAAATGTGATATTATCAAAGAAGCTTTATTCTCTTTGAAAACATTCTGTCTCAAGAACAAATAAATAGACCATAGTAACACTGGTACTATAAAACTGTTTACACATTTAATCGCTCATTTACGATAACATTTACTTTTTGGTTTTTAAACAATTAATTTAATGTACAATTAATTTAATTTTAATACAAAATCATTTGAGTTGAGAAAAAAGAGAGCAATGACACTAAACTTAATTTTTGACTAACTACAGTGTCTTAGATATAATGAGGGACGGACAACACAGATTTACATTAATACTATATATAACAATAAAGGTAAAACAACATTAATCATTCAGAAGGGAGAAAGTTCAAGAAGATATATACAGCGTTAATATCGTGCGGTTTCAGAGTTACGTTACGTAGCATACTTACATATTGACGCTCTTAAGCAATAACTTGATATTTCCCAAATAAAAATGTAATTACCAAATTAGTACAAAATATATAATATGGTAGTTAATATTACTCAACCAGATTTTATATCTATCTTTCAACCAGATCTATCTTTTTTTATACATTAACTAGATTGTTTTTTATTTTGATATAAAATTACAGTATTATCATTTAGGAGAGTCGATACGTGCATGCAAAAGGACTTGGAAGGTAAAAATGAAAGTCTGTTTGCGTAGATGTCTTTATTGTGTTTGTCATTTTACAATATTTGTAATGTAATGTATAAAATGGCGAAATAAGTGTTTATAATCATATAGTTACATACAGGGTGTTTTTAATATACCGAACCGCCTCTAATATAAAAAGTAGAAATAAAGTAAGGCATAAATTGAAACCTTGCGGTACTCCTGGATTTTTCTTTCTTTCCATAAGGATGCAGGCAACAAAATGATGTGTTATGTTATCGTACATAGAGTACGATTTATTAATATTTATGAATTATTAATTATAACCTTATTTAATTCAAATAAATGAAAGGACAAAGTAAGTTTACGCACGTTACTTTTGTAATTAATCAATTACTTGTAATAATAATAACTAATCTTATTAAAGGCGGTTACATATAAACAAGTGTGTGTGATCGTGTATAGTTGGTAACACTTTACATACAACTACAGGGTTAGGTTAACACACACACACTTAATAACTAATGTTACATAGCTATGCAAATACAGACATACTGACATGCTAACATGTCTATACACAACACGTTACATTGCTATTAAGATCAACGCTAGCTCTACATTAAAAATACATGTATTTCTTAAATTCTTTAAATGTTTTTTTTACTAAACAAAATTAAATAATAACAATAGAATCACTGTTACATCAATAAAATTCTAAATTAAGCCTTTTTTTGCTCATTTTTGTCAAATAATTTTATTCAAAATAACACAATCATTTTTCTAACGTCAATTAAAATACCACCAGTTCACTAAAGTAAATGCCTCAAACTTGAGAAGAACCGGCGCAAAGTACTCAGTGGATTTTTTTTAATTCAATTGATCTGATTGATCAACATTTATTTATTAGCACATGATGACCACATATTATTAGTAGTGCATTTTTACATTTTCAAATATATTTTTAAAATGTATGATCAATTTAACTTGAAATAACCCAAAAAAAACTCCATATTTTGCTACAGTATAATAGCAGAGCTAGCGTCATAATACATTGTTCCATACATTATCATACAAA
This sequence comes from Heliconius erato demophoon, assembly GCA_018249695.1. Taxonomy (NCBI): domain Eukaryota; kingdom Metazoa; phylum Arthropoda; class Insecta; order Lepidoptera; family Nymphalidae; genus Heliconius; species Heliconius erato. Next base: position 66,290 of record DWQW01000123.1, read on the forward strand.
TACAAACCATTTTGTTCGCACGAGTGCTGGCTGTGCTGGCTGCACGTGTCTTCACTGCACGCCCGCTGTGGTGTGACACTGGTGGGATCTGCTTATTTGCGATATCCAAAAATTATTGAAAAATTCCATTTATTCTTATATTTTCAATGTTAGTTGATTGTTTTTTGTGTTATTCCTTGTTTTCTTGAAGATTTGTGTCTTGTGTTTTGTTTCACTGTATACATATGTGAGCTGTTCTTGCTTGTTTACTTAATTTGTTGTAATTATTTGTTAGAGAAGAATGACTAAAACTACTTGTATTGGCCGATATGACGTTTCGTTTCATTTTAGTTTGGTGTATAGTTTACTGACGGTACTAGACAAAAAAAAACTATTGTGAGACAATATACATAACGTGCGTTTTAATAAACTGTGAATGAAAACAGCATCTTTAGATCGATCTAAAGATCTCAGAGTTGAGAGCGACTTATAAATATAGGCCCTAGGAATATAAAATTTGTTGGTGTTTTTTAAATTAATAAATAAATAAAGAATAGTGGCCGCCTCCAATTTCGTTTGTTTCGTTTGTTTAACTTAAAAGTTCAAGAAATCTTATTTTATTGCAAGGAACGTTGTGTCAAATTTCAACCTTCTTCGCCACTACGTTTCGATAGCACCCTACACTCACCTAGTAACGGAAGAGTTTTTTTTTATTTTTATAGATATTTCATCAAAATAAATAATAAAGGCGAAAGACAGAACATCAGTAATTCGCATCAAGGTTTTCATAATCATCACTAATCACTTGAAAAAGTGCTTGAAAAAATTAAACAACAAATTAAAATTAATTTTAAAAATAATCATTTAACTATTAATCGAATCAAATTTAACTCTGATCGAGTTTCAATACACAGTATATTCAGTTTACGCGGCATTAACGCTCTGAACCGCAACTTTCAATATCGGCCCGCACTGTACTCGTACGTATGAAGTAATACACGAACTCATTTAATTGTTTAAAAGCGTGCGCGTGTCCGTGTAATTGCTTGAGAGCTGCTCAATTAATATGTATGTATAGGTTATAACTTTATATTGGATTATTTTGTATAAAAATAGGTTTTATACAATTTGTACGGTACTGGATAGGTTGTTTAACGATACTGATAGTGTTAAATCGAATCAAATAATACTCGAGGTATCAATTTTATTTATGTATTTAAAGTCCAAATCACCAACATATCTGAAGTACACTACTATACAAGTTCAGTTACAAGGGTCACCTATGCTTGTTAAATAACTGAAAGGTTCACTTTAGGTTCACGGTGTTTTCTTCTAATAGCAGGGTAGACAGAGAGAACATACAGTTAAGACACTCCAGTCCCCAATTACTGCCTAACTTTCAAGACATTGTGTTGACTGGCGGAACTCAACGTCGCGTTTTATCTTGTTACCAGAGCGAGAAAATAATTCATTCAACCGAGTGGGAATCGAACACAAAAGACCTCATTTTTCCAGTCAAACACTGAGCCGCAGCGAAACGGCGACCTCAAACGTGAACTTTCTAAAACTAGATAAAGAGATGTTCAAATGTAAAATATAACAAAAAAACTAAATTCCTTTGAAATAGCTTCTGAAATTCGGGAGATTCAGATCTTTACATAAGAAAAGCCATTATAAAAGAATGGAATAGATGTAGAATTCGTTTACTAGTCTAGGAGCTATTGAACGCGATGTATTATGATAATCATATTTAATATTATTTCAACTATTAAATATACTTATATATAAATTCATAGACCGTCGTGGCGCAGTAGAATAACTTCTGGATAGAAACTCGAAGGTTGTCGATACGAACTCCATTCGGTGCAATAATTATACTTAATTTATTTTCATTTCCACGCTGTGATAGACAAAACGTGGTGTTGAGTTTCGTCGCTCAATACGCAATGTCTCTAAAATTGGGAACAAGTGAGAAACGGAGTGCCTTAACTCCCTTCCCCTAACGCTGCTATGAAGGGAAAGGCATGCAGTTGCTTGTTTGCGTGTTTTAAGGGATAGACAGAGAAAAACTTATAAATCTGCGAATATACTCTTTTTTTTTTACTTGAAATATTTGAACATTATTTCACATGCTCCTAATTAGTTTTAAATAAAAAGATAAAACCAATTATAATTAATTAATTGCACAATTTATAAATAATATAAATAAATAAATTACCTCCAGCTCTTGAACTATAATGGAAAAGGGAATGGTTTCATTTTAAAAGGAATCACTTCTCTTTTAGTAGTAGTAATCTTTCTTTTTACAGAAAGTTATTTAAATTCTTTTGAGAATTTTATAGCGAATGCTTTTTAACATGTATCTCAAGCGTAGTTAATAATTCAATATTTTTGATAAATGACGCCGTCGTACTGCAGTTACAAGTACATATTTTGGTAGGGGGACTGTCTTTCTTTTACGCTTCTATCTCATATAATAGCTGAGCGTTTAAATAAAAATATTGTTAGAAATCAGAAGCGGTTAACACGCGATATATGTTTTTATAGGGCTATATTTCAAAATTATTCGGAAAAAGATACTACGGGATTAATCTTAATCTTTTTTAAATAAGACAATTATAAAGTCCGTTGGCGCAGGGTCACAAGCGTGCGACTGTAAACGCGACGGTTGTGGGTTCGATTCCCATTCGTGGGTATTAAATATTTAATATTTTAAATTAAACTATTTATACGCTATATAATACAAAATATACGAGATTAATCCGGTTGAAATAGTTTCATTTAAAATGTGTAATAATCGTGAAAATCATAAAAAATGTTATATTCAATATTTTCATTTCCTTGCTCTGGCAAAAAAGGCAAAGCGCAGCATTGAGTTCCGCCATAATTCCATTGCTTTTATAGTTTTTTTTCACCTATATGTACCGTCTTTTATAAGAATTTTCAAACAATATAATATATAAAAAAAAATCTTTTGATGCCAGTAAATTGTACAGTTCTTTTTGAGAGTCAGTAATGTTATTTTACTGAGTATTATAAATTTGAGACGCGTCGTGGGACAGAGGCACAAGCTTACTACTTACTGTCCAAGCCATCAGGTTGTGAATTCGATTTCAGCTCGAGGAAATGAGATATTTAATATTTAGAGTTCCTCGCTCTGGTAACTCAACACACAAAGCCTCCAAAATCCTCCTAAGGCGGAAAGTGGGGAACGATGGTTTCTCAATGGGGACGGAGTATCTTAATATCTATCTTATTTTGAAAAAAACATTATTGCTTTTATCTGATACCCAATCAGACAGACAAAATCAAGATAATCAATTTATATTAATTATTAAATACGTATTACAGTATTAAGTTAATTATTTTAGACAACTCACCCAATAGTATTATATCGCTATTATTGTTCTGATAAAGCCTACTAGTTTATCGACATAATATTATACGTACAATTTGCATACAATTATCTTAATAACATATAACTAAGTTAATATTTTAAGATCAAGAAACTAGCTTTTTCAAATATTTTTTTTGATTCAACATACCTCCTGCTTATACAAGATGAGGCACAAGTAATTGCAGTCAATCATTCTCGTACAAATGCGGGTTAGTAATTAAACTAAATATAATATAAATCTCTTCGTTTCTTAAGAAAATATATTAATTAATAATTAAATAAAACATAAATCTCTTCGTTTTTTCACTTTTGCCTCATGGCATTTAAAATAATAAATATAATAGGCATCATCGTACAATTGTTAATGTTTATTCGCTTATCCCACTCTAAAGTAAAACATAAAGTTTTACTTTAGAGTGGGTGTAAATAAATAAATCAAATGAAAAACAATCTCTTAAGTTGATTTGAACCCATAAGGAAAGTCTTCAATTATATATGTAGTGAATTATAGTAACGTAGAAATAACTACAATATAAGCCTAAACATTTAACTAAATTTCTAAATTAAGTCTACCTCCATTCTATTTATATTCCTGTCTGTATGTGAAAATTTACATATCGCAAACAAAGAGCTTTGAGCATAGGTGTTTGTATAAACGACTTATGTTATTATTATTATTATTATTATATGAGGCCGTTGTGGCAAGGAGGTACAAGCGTCCTACAGTAAAAGGTTGTAGGTTCGATTCCTCTCGAGGGAATGATTTTTTTTATATTTTCATTTCCTCACTCCGGTAACGAATTAAAAAGCGACGTTGAGTTTCGCCACTCAACACGCAATGCATCAAGAATTGGCTAGAAAGTGGGTAAAATGGTACATGTTTAAATCCAATTTCTATAAGTACTAATGTTATAAAGCTGTACAGTTTATTTAGTTGAACGCGCTAATCTAATCGGAACTACTGGTCCGGATGGGAAAAAAAAATCTTTGTTGGATGGTCCATTTATCAAAGATGACTCTACCGATGTAACCTTCGATGTAACCTATTGTAAGTACCTACTTGCGGTCCGATTGACTTAGGACACTCGTGAAGCTAGAATGTATTATGTGTCATACACAGCTCCACTTACCACCGGGGTAAAGTCGTAGGTAAAACTTAGTCGAGGAAATTTTACGTCTAAGGCATTTACGCCATTGGACTTTTTATAATCTTTAAAATAGGTAAAAAGTAAAACAGGGTGTAATTATTAGTACATACAAAAAAATCTTACCTCATACAGTCAAAAAACAAAAAAAGGACCCTAAAGAAATATTTAAAACCGAATAAAGTTAAAAAAGGCGGTTGTTTGCAAAATATTTTTTTCCGTTTCAACGTTGAACGTCGACTACACGGGCGTTTTAAAATTTAACGCAGCGACACGACAGTTCTGGCGGAAACGAGAGATATACTTTTACAATTTCCACTTTTGTAACGCATTCAGTACGTTTAAAATTGAATTTGTGCCTTAATAAAATACACTTAAAAATAAATAAAAGAAAAACCTTTGAGTTAAATGCCTATGACATCATTTTATTTTGCCAGGTATTTATTCTTTTGGCCAAAGACTTGTATTTTTTTTTGAATTTCATGCTGCATCTCGCACAAAGCAGTTTTAGGTAGAAGGATCCTGGGAACATAATGTTAAGATGCTCCGTTCCCAATTAAGACACTTCCGTTTACCACTTTCCGCCGAATTCTGAAAGCGTTGCATGATGAGTGGCGGAACTCAACGCCGCGATTTGCGGCGTGGGCTTGTACCTGGTCTTAGCAAATTTAATTCTATATAATTTAAATCTATATAATGTATATCAACTGATGTTCTAATACAAAATGAATAGAGACCGTCATGGTGCAGCGATTCGGGGCATGATTTATTTTCATTTCCTTGCTCTGGCAAGGCAGCGGTGTTGAGTTTCGCCATTCAAAACGCAATGTCACAAAAAATTGGGCGGTAAGTGAGGAACACTTTTTCCCTCAGCCTACCATGTTAAAAGGAAAAAAGGATGATTCACATACTCGTTGATATATTTTAATCTCTTAAATATTTAAGGAACGACGGAAAGGACTTCCGTTATTTTTAGCCGGAATAAAGAAATCCATGACGAATTCTATTTAAAAATATTTAAAATCATATTATTTTATTATTCACTACAGAACGATGAATTTTACTAAGTAATAGTATTAAAAGGCGTACTAACATATTCGTTTTGATTTGAAAAAATATTCATTTTGAAAAACTTTTACAGTGTGCTATGAATATCAAACGAGTTAGATTTTTTATTCCTGTAAAGAATTGCAATTGCACGCATGGTAGACAGTATCCAGTATTAAGACACTCCATTCCTCAATTTCTGTAAAATTTTTGAGACATTGCGTGTTGTCTGACGGAGCTCAACGCTACGCTACGGTGCAAAATCGAAGATAAATAAAATATAATCATTCCCTCGAGTGGAGACTGGGGATCAAACCGAAAACCGTGGCGGTTACGAAATCAAGCGTTTATTAAAGTACTTAGTGACGTAGTAGATTAGTTTTAAGTAAAGTGAGACCTCTATAGTGTTAGCTTCACAATAAAGAAACTATATTTAACATATATTGCGGTGTTCTTGGCTTGCTGAGACTGAGGCAAAAAGAACCTAGCGTTAAGACACTCTGTTCTCCTCTTCCAGAACGGCGCCCTAAACTATAACATATTTAACCGTTATAATTACATTACCTCTTATGATGTATTAAAATACAATATATAAAATATAATATAAAATAAAAACAGAAACAGATTCAATAATGGAAACGGCGAAAGTAATAAAAAGTAATTTATGTTAATTATCAGTACTCACTTCAATTGAATTTATATTAATTTTATTTCTCGCAAACGAATGCATTTCAATATAATTAAATATGCATTGACTTTAAAGTGTAATTTAATTATTAAATTCAGAATTCTATAACATTTCACTACTTTTTAAGTATTCGCGTAGTCATTCGGGGTTTAGCGTCTCAACAATGGCGCGGCGTTGAGTGCCGCCATTCAACGTCGCGGCCCATGGAGAACGGAGTGTAAGTAGCACTAGGTTCCCTGTGTCTACCCTGCAATATGGGAAACAGCGTGAAGTTACTGCTGCTGATAAGTATACATATGACATGGTATATGATAGCGACACAGATTTATTTAGCCAATGTTGTCGGTATGATTATTTAAAGACGTAAATACGTATTTAAAGCTTATCATATTTCAAAATGTTTATATTTTTTACACAACGAATTTAAATATGTGATAGTTGCCTCCATATTCGAGCAGAAGAGTTCGCATTTTTATTAAATATATATAATATATAGCGTCCCTCACACGGCTTCTCGCGCTTGAACTATAGGAATATTCATTTAATATTATTTAAGTGTATTAAGGGAAAATTGGTTGATTATTTTATAACGGTCATCTGTACTATTACACATTTAATAAATCGTAATTTAATTCTTATCAAATGAAATCTTCATTTGATTACACTCGCAAAGAAACAATTAAATCTACAACCATATGCAAAACTACCTAAAGTTACAAATGTACATAATAAATCCACCAGTTCCCTACATACAGTCAAACATACAAACACATACGAAATAACAAGTAGGTACTATAGAATAACAAACACCGCACTTGTCAAATAAACAAGCATTGTAACGTAAAGCTAAGCAAATATTTAACTCGAGTCGCCGTTTTGCAGTCAAACGGAATGCACGGAAATATCAAAATGAATAATAATATAAATTTGACGTGGCACAGCGGCACAGCGTTTGACTGTAAGCGCGACGGTTGTGTGTTCGGTTTTCACTCGAAGGAACGAATTATTTGTATTTCCTTATTCTGGTAAGAAGACAAAGCGCGGCGTTGAATCTCGAAAAATATGGGCGGCAAGTGGGGAACGGACAAAACTATATAATATATCCCTCCCCAAGAAAACTATATGAAAAGAAAAACTTCAGATTATTTAATCAAAAAGGAAAGAAGAAAGCATAGTGTTAAGACACTCCGTTCCCCACTTAACGCCAAATTTTCGAGACATTGCGAGTTGAGTTACGGAATTAAGCGCCGCGCTTTGTCTTGTTACGGAAGTGAAAACAATTAATTTCTCCGAGTGGGAATCCAACCCACAATCGCTGTCCGAAGAATATATCAATATTTTTATTAATTCAAAAAAATTTTAAGATGCAGTGGAAGGATTTACTTGGTTTTTATAAATATTTTGTTTTTGTAATATATCTGTTTACAGATATAAATTATTCTAGATAAAAAACCAATTTTTTTCCTCGATCTGGTAGCAAAACAAAGGACGGCCTTGAGTTCCGTCACTCAAAAAGCAATCTCCCGAAAATAGGGCGGCGCGTGGGCAACAAAGTGTTTAACAGCTATCACTCAATTTTTCGGGTTTTGTCCATTCGAAGATATTATGAGTTTAGAAAAATCCAAAAGTTTAATAGAAATCATTGCGGATTAGAGGGGAGTATACATTTATATATAAAAAACGCTTTCGGTAAATAGTTACTAATATATAGAGTAGATAGAGTCACGAAATCGCACGTTCCATTAAAATATTATAGAATTTCAAAACATTGTAAACATAAATTTAAAAAAATACATAGTTTAGATTTGAAATTTACGCATGAGCAATCAAAATAAATTGTGTTTTAAAAATGTGGCCAAAATATAAAACGCAAGTTAATAGGTACTACCACAAATAACTAAATCCAATTACCTCCAATATTGTCAGTGAAAAAACACTAAAAAAATTACATCACACTTCAACTTACGTATGAGTAACTTATCTACGAATTATTGTTATGAATATATTCATATCTAAAAATTTTATATATTTAGTGGAAGGAAGCTAGTGATCTGTCACTCTGTTATACTTGATTTTTTTTTAGTTTTAACTTCACGCTGTATCTTGCGTGTAATCTTGGGAAGGCAGAGGAAACTCAATGTCAAGACACTCCTTTCCTAAAGCAACGGTTACATTTCAAATTATATTAATAAAAAACTTTAAATGTATTTTTTATTAATACTCGCGCTACAACAGCGTCCTATCTCGAAAGCATCTCGAAAAACAAAGATAACGCAAAAGAAAAAAACCCTACTAAAATCCTTTCTGCCCATCACATTGTATGTACCAGACGACTCGTGTCGATATATTTTTATCCATTCACATACTGCAATCGTATCGCAGAGAGCTATGAATTATTTAAACGTCTGAATTTCGAACTGGATGGGTCACGACGGATTTGTAGATTTTTTTTATTTATTATGTATGTATGATTTCACTTGACTCGTGCGTTTGAAAGCTGATATAAAGTCTTTATGGTACAGTGCTATATCCTTCCCACTTTATAATTCTCTTTCAAATCAACTTAACGCCGCCCTATATTTTGTTACCAGAAAATTGGAAATGAATGAAGAAAACTATATAACTCGAATAACTGTATTAAATAAGTATAAATATAAAAAAATAATGTTAATATTATAATTGCGAGTAACACATAGGCTTACAATTTATGAATGTTTTTGTATAATTTGGCTATATTATAACAATACGTTTAAGCGGGCAAAACCTCGTTTGGACATCGCTCGTAGGGTATAATGTATGTATACGAGTTTAATACACTTGAATTCTTCTCGCGAATAATTTAGCATAAGCTTTACTACGCCAGCTAATCTGATAGCCTAACCTATAGCTTTCACAGTCTATATGCGAAACTTTGCCTTTATACAAACATAGTTACAATGATTACATTATATTTTTAAACATTTTTAAAGTGTTATTCCACACTTAGGAAAGAAAAATACTTATTTAGAAAACGTATAAAAATTTGAACGCAGCGGGTTTCCAGGAGGCGCGGGTTCGAGTCCCGCTGCGTTCAAATTTTTATACGTTTTCTAAATAAGTAGATTACATTATATTTTAAATATTTCGATTTATTTGCTATGGTAGCAAGATAAAGTGCGAGATTAAGTTCCACTCAACTCAAGACGCAATGTCTTAGGCGGAGAGCGAGGAACGGAGTATCTTACCCGTAGATTCCCTTTACCTACCCTGGTATATGGGAAACTATTTTCTTTTAGTAAATAAGTATACAGGAAAGTAAGACACATATTCTTAAGCTAACATATAATTTTCAATAATCTAAAGCTAAAACACTGAAGTTTCCTTCTATGCAGTATATTATAAAGGATATATGACAATAACACCGTTCTGTAACCGCTTCATAAACAGATTTATCTTTCAAAACATCAATTTGACCAGTGAATAGATGTGAAATATGCAAACACGGTCACAATTTTCAATACTCTACATGCAACATTCGTTAACGATGCGTGCGTTCTGTGCATTGGAAATTTGATCTATAGTCAGTTACAGAACGGTCGATGAGTCGTGGCCGATTTGAAAATATAATCTCGATATAAATCAATCGAACCTGCGGCCAGGCTTACTTGTTACACGTAGAATTTATCCACGGGGGTGAAGGCACAGGTAACATCATAGATAGTAAATAGAAGTAGTATTACCACGTATAGCACGTACGTGGTAATTTATATATAAATGTACCAACCCAGTTAGAAAACTTTCTAAGTGTTTATCAGTCACAAATTCATTTAAAAAAAATAAAAGAGCGATACAATATTTTTTTCTAATAAAGGCAGAAGAAACATTACCTATATTTATAATAATAAAAATAACCTAATAATGATTACACATCCTTACAAAATTTGCAACAAAGACATAGAAACGAACTCCCGACCCTCTTTTTGAAAATTCGCTTAAAAAGAAATAACTAAAATCTATGTATATTGAAGTTAGCTAGCTTTGTGTAAATATCATACCGCAAATTGCTCCAAAATGGTTTGCTTTAAAATTCAACACCCAAGTCTGTAAGGGACGTGGAAGTATGAATGTATTCATGAAATTATACTTGAAATGGATCCAACTTAATTGATAGTCTAATTTGATATGCATTTCTACAAGAGTTTATAGTAATAGCTGAAGTTATTTAGTTTATTATACTATTTTTTATATTAATATAATATAGCGGAAGAGTTTGTTTGTTTATTTAAACGCTAAGATCTCTGGAACTACTGGTCTGATCAACTTTTTTTTTGTATTATATGAAAACTACATTACATACAATGAAATAACAATGATAAGGAATGCCGTCTTATTATTTTAAGCGCGTGCGCTGCAGAAATAAAAAAGACTCAATTTCATTAGGAATTAAAATAAAGTACGCGGCACCCTATATCTCTCTTATAAATAAGTCACAAATAATTTATCCTTTTACATAACAAATTTGTAATTTTTTACTTCCAAGTTTATATTTTTATATCTCATATTCATCCAAGTTACAAGTATTTGAATTTCCATGTGAAATTAAATGATTTACTTTCATATCAGAATATTTAAAAAAAATCAAATTTTTGGTGAAAACCAAATCAAAATCTGTTACGTAGGTCGGAGATTTAAGCGTACGTCGTCGGTGGGAAATGACTTTGTTCTATACTTAGTATGTATTTTTTTAAAATAAAGAATAGAATACCTAACTAAAAACTTGGTAACGTTAAACAACATATCAACCTATCAGCTATCTTAACCTTTTCTATAAAGAGATACCATACTACGTATATACATTTGCTATCTTTTCCTTATTAACTTGAGAGCAGTTCTATTAAAGAAAGCTCTTTTGTTCATAACGTTCAGACAATTTACCGCTCTATTGCTACCGTGCATCTCGTGATTCTATTTACACAACTTATAATTATATGAAAATAACTTCAAAGATGCGTGAATTTTTAATAAGCGTGCAGAACAGAAAGCAACGAGAGATAAGTCATACGTGAAGCGTCTTCATTAGTAGGTTCGATTTTATATGTTTCGTATATTCATTCAAACAAGCAAACAAAAAAATTAAAATAGAGTATATTAACCTTAACTTTGGAAAGTGTCTATATATGAATGCATATACGCGATGTTTCTTACAAAAAATCGAATTATTATATATATTTTTTAAAAAAAATTGTTTTCATGTTAATAAAACAAAATACGGCGTTGACTTACGAAGCGTGAAATCTCTCGAAATTAGGTGAAATATGGAGGAATGTCTTAGCACTATATTACATACATATTTGCTTAGGATAAAGGTAACCTTTATTTCATACAATATAAACTAACAGAAAATCTCACAACTGAGAATTGAGAGATAAAGAGAAAAGACCGTCAGTCATAACATTGTTACAGCCAAAATCTATAAATCTTTATAAAAAATATGTTCCCAAAATAGTTGTATGCAATGGTTGTATGGAAAAACGACACTACACAAATAGAACTTCCGTCGGCGAGAAGACACGCCGCGCCGTGACACAACCGAAGCGGGAAATTAACGGAACGCTTCGAATAAAAGATCACTCGTGGCTTATATTGGTCGAGATTGTTTGTTATTATTTTTTCTTTTTTTAGCTTCACGCTGTATTTCGTACATGGCGGGATAGTCGGAAGGAACCCGGTCCCATTAAGACATTTCCGTTCCCCAATTTTCGCCAAATTATGAAGGCATTGCGTGTTTATTGGCGAAAAACATAACACACCGATTTGTCTCGTTACCAGAGCGAAGAAATAAAAATAATAAATATTTAATTTCCTCGAGCTGGAATCGAACTCACAACTTATTGTGTTTACTTACAGTTGCACGCTTTTGCCCCTACGCCACGACTGGCTTCTAATTATTTCTAATACAGATGTATATTAGTTCTTTCTTCATATGAAACTCAAAGCCGTGCTTCGTTTTGTCACCAGAGCGGTGAAATCAAAGTATTTCCACCGAGTAGAAATCGAAACCACAAGCGTCGCGTTTAAAGGGGAAATTAATTATTTAATATTTTAGTTTCCTCGCTATGGTAACAAGCCAAAGTACGGCAAATCGCACGCAAACACGCAGTGCCTCAAGATTTCGGAGGGGAAGTGGGGAACAGAATGTCTTAACACCAGCTTCCCACTGCCTGCCATGCAATATGCAGGATACAACGTGAAACTAAAAAGAAATCATACGTACGTCGTCCCTACGACTTGAAACGTCCCAGTACATACTTCTAACAATTTGAAAGTAATTTCATAATTAAGAAAGGAAAATATAATGGCGTAATAGACAGATCGCTTGGTCGGTTACTAACGCGGCTCAAATACCGCTATGTTAATTTCTTATGTATTTTTTCCAAAAAAAGTACTAGTCACATTTTAAACCGAGTAGTTTACTATAAGTCACGTCTATCCGGGATCAAATTTAAAAAGTTTTCAAAAGCACAAAAGTTAGAAGTCCAGGATTCGTTCAAACTACCAACGACAGTGTCACACTTAGAAACTTGATTTCTTAGAAGAGAAGAAATTAGTAACTAACTGATAAGGTAACTTTGTGTTCTAGTTGCTTTCGTTTCACCTGGCTTCAACTGAAGTTCAAAAGTTTTGTTAGATTAAACGTTAATTACGAGATATTCCTTGTTTATGAGATACTTCAAGATATTTGACGCAACGGTTATGGGTTGGATTCCAACTTGGGTAAATATATATTTCCATTTTCTCGCTCTGGATACAAGACCAAATGCGACTTTGATTTCTGTCACTTAACACGCACAAACATAGGTCGGAAAGAAGTAATTGGGGTTTCTTAACAATAGGTTCTCTCTGCGTACCGTAATACACGTCGCGTTACTCCGTAATGGTAGATAGAATTTTACAAATAATACTTAAAGTTTATAATATACTAGCGACCCGCTCGCGGCTTCGCCCGCTTTTACCACAGAATTATTTACTTAACACACTGAAATATGTTCGTGTTTTGATATACCTATTATGTATGTTTGCAGCGCAATGAAGATTTTTTTAGAG